>PVJH01000396.1:198809-330805 GCA_004026705.1 Nesogale talazaci | reverse complement strand
CTAAGGGTTCAAGGGGAAGGGGGGGAGGAAGGGTAATATAGGGAGCTGATAATGGGGGCCTGGAGGGAGGGAGAATGTTTTGAGAGTGATGATGGCAATGGGTGTGTAAAAGTGGCCTGAATACAACTGATGTTGTTAGGGATTGTGATGGGAGTTGTAGGGGCCCCCCAATAAAATGATTAATTTTTTTAAAAAAGGGCAGGGAGGGGAAAAGGGAGGTTTTTTTTGTTTGTTTTTTTTTAAGAGGAGCTTGTATCAAGGGCTCAAGTGGAAAATATTGGGAAATGTATGTGGAAATATGTGTGCAAATGTGCTTGATACAAATGATGTACTGAATGTTGTAGTAGCTGTAAGAGCCCCCAATAAAATTTAAAAAAAAGATCTGCTCTATATCCTACTTTGGTAAGTAGTATCTAAGATCTAAACATTTGCAAATAGTCATCGGAAATACCACTATTAGTCTGTAGTCATTTGGAGCAAAAGGTATAAAAGGAAGTCAAAGATTGAAGGAAGAAACTACTTTGCAGGCTTAGAAGTACACACAAACCTCAGCTTCATCTATCCTAAGGCCAGATAAACTAGATGGTGTCTGGCTATGCTGTTGATTTTTCTACCAGAGACACAAAAGAAGAGAAGGGGAATAAACAGAATAAAATTCAAACTCATAAAACAAAAAAGGCCTGGCTTACTGCACTGGTGGAAATTAGTAAGAACCCTCAAAATTGTTGTCCTGAGATGCTTTATACTCTGAAACAAAAATACTCCTGGGAATTATCTTTCAGCCAAATAACAGATTTTCTCATGAAACAACAACAACCGTATCTGCAATAGATATTGTGCTTCTTAAAAGAAATCATATAGCTGAGTCCCGGTGGCGTCGTGGTTGTGCACGGGACTGTAGCCCACGGGGATGGAGGTTCAATTCCAGCAGCAGCTCCATAGGAGCAAAGGCTGGGCCTCCTATTCCCACCACCTGAGGGCAGTGATGCCCAAAAAAACAAACAAAACAAAACAAAAATCCACAGACCTTGTGTATTTAACAGAAAGAAAGAAAGAAAGAAAGAAAGAAAGAAAGAAAGAAAGAAAGAAAGAAAGAAAGAGAAAGAAATCATATAGAAGAGACCAAATGGTCAACATTTACACTGAAATAAAGATGAAATAGGAAGGAGAGTACAGCTAGGTTAATGGAAACAGAACAACTAGAAAGGAAATAATGAGACTGCTGACACATTATGAGAAAGGTAGCCAGTATTACAGAAAAAAATAATAAATTGTTAAATGGGAACTTTATTTGCTGTGTAAACTTTCACCAAAAACACAAGGAAGCTATTAATTAATGCAGGGGGTAGGGGAGGATTGTGTAACCTTGACACCCCTACCCTTATCATCCCTGCACCGCAGTGAATTACTTACTGCTTAATTGTCTTCTTTGTAAATCCCTCCTACTGACTGTCTATGTCAGGAACTATGTCTATGTCAGGTATTTTTGACCCACCCAGGGGGCTGAAAAACTTGCCAATAATGCAAATAAGAGGTACCTATCCTTGTGGGGTGGGAGCATGTAAATAAAGCATATGAACCTTAGCGAGGGGGAATGATCTGCTTTGCCATCCCACTAGGAAAATGAGCCAAGTCAGAGCAGAGAAGATCTTACTATGGTCAAGAAGAAGTACCAGGAGTAGAAAGAAGTGGCCAATCAATGGCAGCCGCAGAACCAGGAGAGCTGCACGAGTCAGTGCCTTTGGGCAGGAAGTTTCCTGTGGGAGTTGACAACCCCTGGGAGAGCATTTTTAGCTCTAGTTTTGTAACACTTGCTAGAGCACAGTAGCCTTCAAGGAGCTACCTGGCTGGGAGGTTGAGGATGTCAGAGGGTGTGCCTGTGGACATGGCTCAGCAGAGACTGCCCTAATCGAAGAACTGTACCCCGAACATTTCTGATTCTGAACTGTAACTTCTCAATTTCATCAATGACCCCTGCAATTGTGAGGATGGACTGTGAGTTCTGTGAAGCCAGCAGAAAAATAGAATAGAGGCTTGATTGGTATCAGAATTGATACAAAGAAGAGGAGAAAGTGGATAAGTGGATGTATGAGCTATGTCTAATAGAAATCAACCTGGGACTGATTCTGAGAGTGACTCTCCTCCTGCCTCTTTGTGATATCAGAAATGGTGGGACACCAACCTCACATCATTTTACACACTCGCTCCAAAGTAAATAAAGAGATAAATAAACAGGGCAGTTGAAAATCAAATAAAGCCAATGCTACATGCAGAGATGACATTTTCATAGAGTGCCAGCTGGATTTTTTATGAAAGTGGCAATTATCATATTTCAGTTTGAATTCAGAGGCCTCTACTTCTAGACAGCATATGCTAATCACTGGTAACATTTCCCCTCAAAACACAATGCTGTGAAAATGCTTACAGTAGATTTTTAATAAATATTATCTGACTCTATTATAACAATTCTGACCATCACTTCCCAACATATTGTAAAACATAATGGCATGATTTCTATGAAATATTAGTAGATATTATATATATTACACTTCACCAGTGCCATACTAGGATAAGGACTTTTTTGTTTTTTTGTATTTCCAATGCCATTTCTTTTTTTTTTTCCATTGATGCATTGCAAGATAAATATATATGACAAATCTACCACAAGGGAAATTTCTTTGTGTGCTATTCTTTCACAACCACATAGATGACATCTATTCAATGAGCTCTCCTTTGTGACATACCAAAGCTTCTTTTGTTCTGTCAACCAACATTTCACTTACATTTATCTCCCAATATACATGAATTTTAGTGCCTCTCCTGAAATGATAGTCCTGCAATTACACCCTGGTCGTATAGTGGATGACATGTGGGCTAACCACACGGTCAATAGTTTGAACCTATGAGTCACTCCTCCGGAGAAAGACACAACGTTTTCTACTCCCCAGAGAAAGACACAACGTTTTCTACTCCCGTAAAGAGTTACAGTCCTGGAAACCAAGAGGGTCCATTCTCCTCGTGTCATAGGGTTGCTCTGAGTCAGAATGACTCCATGTCAGGGTTTTGTTTTGGTTTTAAGGTAAGCCCCCAGCAAAGGAGTGAAATTCAGTGAAATCTAATGATCATCAGATATGCATGCAGCTCTGCCTTCTCACTTGTTTTCTTTTATGGATGACCGTTGGCTATCATACTTTCAGAGGTAATTGGCTGATTTCAGTAACTTACCCAAGAATTTCAGATCAAAATTAACTGGTCATACTTAAAAAGAAGGCTTCCCCCCACCATGCTACAAAAGTAAATACTTTTTAAATGAATCTTTTGAGATTAAGCTTCCAACAACTTTTTATTTCAGAAGTACTTCTACCTTGTTCCTTTTGGTGCACCAACTCAACTTGTTCGACCTCAGTATTGTGTCTTGCCCCGCCCCCCCCCAACTCACCCAGTACCTTCCGATTCCATTCTTAGAGTTCCAAAGAGCTCCCTTCCATTGACTTGACCACATCTTCATTGTCCATCTCCCATATTACATCTTCACTTTTTCTTACCCAGCATGGCCCTGGAGCACACAATAATCATACTTGTCACAAACTAATTTGCCCATCTCCTCTTCCATATTGTTTATTTGGAAAAACTACAACCCCAGTTAAACAAAATTCTTTCCCTTCTATAGAGGAACTGACCAAACCTAGAGGAAAATGGACAACTCTACTGACTGGCATTTCTTTAAAGATACAACACTAAGCATTAGTTAGTTTTCAGCCCTTCTCAGCAATCCTACTACTTTTCCCAGCCAATTTAGGTTCTTGCTGCTAGAAAATCATTTTATATTTCTATCCTTCCGCCCCCCCCCCCCCACTTCTCTATTGAGCTGGATTCTTACTGTTTTAGAAAACAGGAGCAAACAGAAGATAACCACAACATATCTCAAAATTGTCTTCCATCTACACAAATGCAAAATAAACAATGTCTTAGCTTCAGCTAATGTGGCCAACCTCACTCTTGATGCACTAGAGTCTCATCTCTTCTTGTGCACACAAGGAGATCCCTCCAGAAAATCTTTCCAACTCCTCCAACCATTTGCACTGTCAGTTCCTGCATTTTCTAAATAATTACCGCCTCTTTGTTCAGGTTCTTCTCCTAGTGAGAATTCAATCAACTTCTTTATCCTTTCCTCTGACATTTCCTCAGTTCCAACATTGCCATTCAGATGTATTTGCTTTGGTCTCTTGTGTCTTTGTTGCAGAAGATCTGCCTAGTCTGCCTTTAATCCATCTTTGGCCCACCAAATCACTGACCTGCTACTCTGAACCAAGGTCTCTATGCTGCTACCCATAGTGACCATTTTTCATGTTCTTCTTTCATAGAACTCTCATCATGAAGTTTTGGCACACTAGATTTGTTTTCTTGCCCTCAATGGCTATTTCTTCTCAATCGCCTTCACTGCTTTCTTTCCAGCTCACAGCCTCTAAAGGTTGGGATCACAGGACATGTGTGTTCAACTTCAACTATCTACTCACCCACATGGATGAACACCCTGATGGCCATGAAAAATATCCCCAAGCCCTAATGGCAAAAGCTCAAAAGAAAGAAAGGAAAAGAAGGAGAAGAAGATGGAAGAAATTCACAGTTCAAAAATACACAATGGTATGAGATGCCAACAGCAACTAATAGCATCCGTCCTCAATGCAGAAAGCATATGTGATACAAAAATATCAGCAAACAAAGCGCTCCTGATAACTCCTTGATAATACTCCTAATTTTGTAGGCATTTGATGCTTACAATTGTCTTGGCTATATTCCAAATTTAGCTATGTTCAAAACTATTTGGATAAAAGCAAGCTCTTACCTTACATGATTTCAACTGCAGCCAAAGAAAATCCAGAAACCAAAGGAATAGGCTAAGACAAAGGAATATTGCAGAAGTGCTGCTGTGTATACAGAGATTTGTAGATGATACACACTGTAATCTTCATAAAAAATAATGAGATATATGTGAAGAAATATCTACAACATTCTAATTTTTTATAAGGCAGCTAACATAAAAGCATATAGGCCATGTTTTTTTTAAAAATATACATTGATAGCCTTATCATTGGTGAACTTTGGAGATGGATCCACAGAAAGTTACTTATGCAAAGTACGGTGCAAAACTTTAACCATATAGGAAGCCGAATGCATGAAAGTCACTATGTCCTACCAGCATTTACATCAGAAACACAAAACTAGATAGACAGGGGTGCCCCGAACTGCCCAGCAGAGCCCACTTCTCTAATGTCGGACATATCCCTTTTTTCAGGTAACCACTCCTTCCACTTCTACCTTGATGCTAACCATCAGAGTGCTGCATGTTCTGAAGCAAACATGCTTCAAAATAAGCCTAGAGTCTCCCCGAGAGTATGTAGTTGGAAGCTGGGATGAACTTTACACTTCCTTTGCAGGAGTGAATCTGAGAAGGGCAGGGCAAGACCTTCACCCAAAGCTATGAGTGCCATTAGTGGGGGAAGTCAGGCATGCAAGGACATCATCATGCAGAAAGGGAAAAAGATCTGAAGTTCTAAGTGTTGACAAGTCCTACAAGCCCAGCTGCACCCTTGCTCTGTTCTTTGCTATATAAACCAGTAAGTTCCCCAATTTCTGGCTTGAGCTGATGTTCTCTCTCTTGCAACCCCAAACCTCCCAAATAACCCAAAGTCAAAGAAACATATTTGTAAGCCTGAAAGAAGGCATTTGTTCTTGGTTATAGACCTTTGCGGTGAGGCACATTTGCACAGGTGGCCTGGGACACTATTCATTCAAAATGCAGTAGGTTTGGACAGGAGATGAGAGGCTGTGTTGGGCTAGGGAGAGAGTCATCCTCAGGTTAAATAGAACCAGGGGTAGAACAGCACAAAGACTTGTTCCAAAAGCAGTTGTGTGACCCTATGCAAGTGACTTCACTTCTCTAAGCTTCAGGTTTCCTCTCCTGTAAATGAGACTAGTACCCTTATCATGGGGGGTTTAGAAAGTAGATCTTCTTTAAGGGGGGCCTTACCATGGTGAGCCTCATAATCACCTGACATGCTTGTTTTAATGCAGATTCCCAGGTCCTTCTCAGACCTTCTGAATAGAGGTCGGCACTGAAGGCAGGCAGGGAGAGAGTGAGGGGAGGAAGAGAGAGGAATGGAGAGGGAAAAGAGAGAAAGAAAGAAGGACAGGAAGCAGCTCAGGTGATTTTATGTGTACTAAAATTTGAGACGCATAAGTCATAGGATTAAATATGCCAGCAATTAGCACAGTCAAGCACACTTGCTACAGCCTATCATAAACTCTGCAAAAACTCACTGCCAGCAAGGTGATGCCAAGTCCTAGTTACCCTTTAGGACAGGTTCAAACTGCCTTCTGAGTTTCCACAATTATGTCTTGACGTGACTAGAAAGGTTTCTCCCCAGAAACACTTGGTAGTTTCTAATTGCTGACTTTGCGATTATCAGCTCAACAAGTAACCACAATATGACCAGGGCTCCTACACTAGAGAAATTCTAATGAATGTTTAATTTTAACATTTTAATTGAATGTCTAAAATTTAATGAATGTTTCCTACTTAATATCAACCATCACACCCATCCACACAGATTGCTGCACTTGACATTAGAACCAAGATGTTTTCCCCCAAATAACATGACATTTTACTTTGTAATGGGGAGAAAAGATGATCGCAGTTTTATCCTTAAGATTAAGAATTCTCAACCTTGACTACTCATTAAAGTCATCTGGAGAACTTTTCAAACTCCCTAGGTCATCTCCTTGACTCCTCCATATCTCTGCTGGTGAAGGTTCAGCCATCAGCACTTTTTAAAGATTCCCCAAGAGATCGCATCGTGCAGCCAGAGTTTTCAGAAACTCTGTGGAAAGAATGTCAACAACATACAATGAGATCCCGGAGAGAAAAGTTCAGGTGTCCTTGACATTATGCAGGCATGCCAGTCTCGTCTCCTGGCCTCTACACATAAAGGAGGCTAGATTTTAGTTGCTATCTTTTTTATTAAGTGCCAAACTTAGAAAACACAATTAAAGTCTATCAGTAGATTCATTTTTGTTGCTGTTAGATGCCATCAAGTCAGTTCTGACCCATACGGACCCCGTGCACAATTGAACGAGACACCATCCTTCCCATTGTTCCTATGCCTGAGCCCATTGTTGTAGCCACTGTGCCAATTCATCTTCTTGAGAGCCTGACCCTCCACTTGACCAAGCATAATGCCTTTCTCCTGGAACTGGCCTCTCCTGACATGTCCATGTCCAAAGTATGTACATGAAGTCTGGTCATCCTTGCCTCCGAGGAGCACTCTGGCTGTGCTTCTTCCAAGACAGATCGGTCTGTCCTTGCAGAAGTCCATGGTACTTTCAATATTCTTCTCCATGATTCAAATGCACTGATTCTTCTTCAGTCATCCTTATTCAATGTCCAACTTTCCCATGCACATGGGACAATGGAAAGTACCATGGCTTGGGTCAAGGGTACCTTAGATATGGACCCATACAATTGGAAGGTGGGTCAACATAGAAAGAAGGCTATCACGCTTGGTAAAGCAGAGGGTCAACAAAGGCTCTCAGTGACACAGTGACTGCAACAATCAGCTCAAACATGGCAACAGCTGTGAGGAGAGCTGAGGAGCAGGGAGTGTCTTGGTCTGTTGTCCAGAGGGTCTTCATGAGTCAGAACCAACTAGGTGGCATCTCACAACAACAAAACAATAAATAATGCTTGATTCTTTGTTTAGTCAATGTATTTATAGATCCTTGTTTTAAAAATAAAGAAAATCAAGAAAGCCACGCACAGACAGTTAACCATGGTGTGTTGCAAGTCAGCATCGACGATGATCCTAATTCTGTGCTCTTGGAGTTCCAAAGAAGAGAAGGAAAAGAGAATTTTATGAATGAACACAGTAGGACCCAATCCTAAAGAGAAGGAAATCCAAAGCAATGCCAGCGATGTCTGTTAACGTCAAGTCCTTAAGAAGCTGCCACCATTTCACGTTCCAGGCTCCAGAATGCAAACCTTCCATTGTAGAAGCAAGAATCCAAAATCATCAGGCCAAGGGTATAGCACTGTCATGTGAGAGCCGAGTGACGACTTCATCTCACCAGTCAGGCGTGTTTCTGGTGTACCTAATGGAGAGTGCCTGGGTAGGAAGTAAGAAGACAAATCTCCTAACTAACAGCCGAAGCAATAAACAAAAGTCGTACAAACAAAAATGTCTAGTCTAACACTTTGTCTTTGGGGTTTGAGCTTGTTGTCGTGAAGTGGCTTTGAGTAGACTCCCTATAAGACGAGAGAGAATGAGAACACTGCCTGATCTGGCACTATCCTCCCAATGATTATGTTGGAGCTTATTGTAGCAGCTATTGGTCAATCCATCTTTCCTGGTCTCTCTCACCACCCTGACTTCTAAAGAGCATTCTGATTGCACTTCCTCTCTGGCAGATTTGTTTGCTCTTTTGGTAATCCATAGTACTTTCAATACTCTCCTCCCATATGGTTATTCAAACGTATCCATTCTCCTCCAGTCTCCCTTATTCATTCCAGTCTTTTTGAGGGTAAGATGCCTCATACTCACTTAAGAAATAGATTCAATTTCAGCTCCCACATAGTGAAAAGCATCAGGCATGGTGACTGTTTCTAATATCTGTAGCATAGGCTGGAAGGGAGGGGTCATTTATTTCATGATACCTTCACCCCCAAATGGTCACTGATAGCAGTTCACAAAAGTTTTTTATTTTTGTCCTCCCACCTTAGTCCTGTGATACAAAGTGTAGCTGAATCATTTTTGCTTTATCTCCATTTCCTCCTCTGAGAGCCAAGTGACAGGCTTAGTTCTTTTCCATTAGAAACTCTTGAAAATATGTTTTGACTTTAAAGGAGCATGTGAATACATAAACGGAAGGTCAGCGAATCTGACAGGCAGCTGTCGGATACAGGGCAGATTTGTTTAGCATTTGAGTCAGCAGGTTTTTTTAAGATCAATCTCAAAGAGGAATTTTGAAGAGACTATTTCTCCTGTACAACAAGGCTCTTATTAATTTGAAGGCAGTGTTTCAATTTCACCAAAAATAAATTCTTAACTCCCACTTTACATGGTATAAAATGAAAACAGAAAAAAAAAAGGATTTTCAAGCAAAAATAGAATGACCTTTTTCTTGGGTTCTTAAACTTTGGCATATAGGTAAACTTTCTGATGTTCCTTAATGTGCATGGCTACTAGTCAAAAAGGTTGGAAGTTCGAGTTCACCCAGAGAAACCTTAAAAGATAAACCTAGTGGTCAACTACTGAAAAATCACTCATTGAAAACCCAATGATACACAGTTCTCCCCTAGCACCAATGGGTTCATCATAAATTGTAGATCACTTGACAGCAACTGATTTTGGTTTATAAAGCTCCTGTGTTATGTTCTGAAAGGTAGATTTCTAACTCTCACCCCAGAGCTACTGAATCAGAAACGGGGTATGGGATCAGGACACAACATTCATAACACACAGTTCACTCCGTGATTCAGAGTGAATCACACTCTGTAGAAACCACTGCTCTGAAAATTACAAAGAAAATCTGAAAGAGCTTATGCTTTGTTCAACCAAACCAGTTGCCATAAAGTTGATTCTGACTCCTGGCAGTGCCAGGTGGGTCAAAATGGAACTGTGTTCCATTGGGTTTTTAAAGGCAACTTTTCAGGAAGTAAGACCGCCAGGTCTGGGTTGGTATTGTTGTTGTTGTTCTTTGCTTTCTCTAAGATTTGAACACCCAGGTTTTTCCATTACCAGCCAAACTCTTAACCATTTGCACCACCCGGGCCAGTGTGGACATTTCACCCATGCAAACCCCTCCGGGTGTCCAAAATTCCATCCACTCATCTTCAGCAATAAGTTATTAAAGATACTCCCATGGCCTTTGGTAGTTAATGCACTCACCATAATGTCTTGGCTTTCTTATCTGTAAAACCTGAGAGTGATTTTTAAGGAATTAAACAAAGGCACCAGTACAATGGTGAATTAGTTTTCATCACTTGTAATGGTGGCCTACCCTAGCTGTAGTGATGCATGGATTCAGATAAATCTCTTTCAAGTAATGCCATTAAAAACCCCAGAGAGAATAATTCCTCGTACAGGAAACCCATTTGTGCAAGACTCTAATATACTAAGAGAGCTAAGCAGAGATGATTTCCACCTTGCTCTGCCCCGCCTACAGTCCACATGCTACACATCATCTGCTATCAAGTGCATCCACAGTGGGCCTTCACATCACTGCAGCAAGGCATTGGGATGTTGTTACTACGTTAATTTGTATTGATTCCAAGATCCATTCAAATGAGTAGATTACAGAAAGGAGAGCGTGAAGAAGTTTAAGGAACTGCAATGGTGGTGTTCAATCTCTGTCCATTAACCAGCTCCTGTCAAATGTTTGGTCAGATAGCACACTCACATGTTCTTTGTTAACTTCTAAAAGCATCCAAAAGTTTTGCCCATAAATTTTAACAAGCTCTCAATAGGATTTGATGAGGAGGTATATATACTAAGAAACTCTTAAAAAGTGTTCTTCAGGTTTAGATGTAAGTTTCTCTTCCAATTCTGTAATGTTAGACAAGCTTTTCTGAAGCTCTAAGAACCTTGCCATCACCTGCCTGACTCCCCTCTCAGCCACCTGGCATTTACACTACTGCCTAGCCAACCTTCTCTTACTCTCATGCTTACTTCCATTAAAGGAGATAAGGGGTTTCACTATAATTTCCTATATCAACCAGAATTTATAGAAGCGGGAAGGGTTGGAGGGATTGGATGGATGAAGAAGAATGGAGGTCACCAGAATCGATTTTGGGGCCGTCAATCTGCTATACTAAGTTGGGGAAATCAACAGTCTTACTTCTTAGTGATTTATTAATAACAGACTTTATAGTTCACACACTGAAAATCATGGCAGTACTTTCTGATATTATCTTTCTCACAGAGTTTTCGATTTTATGGAGTTTCATCAGAGAGAAAAATCACAGATTTAAAATATTTCCTTCCTTCAACCAGAAAGTGGCTGAATCCTATGTTTAGGAAAAACTACATGTATCAAAACACACACACACACACACACCAAGAGCCCCATTTTCAGATTTCCTTTTTTTGAAAAAATTCTCTTTTTATGTGAATTAAGCTGTTCGATCGTTATTCAAATTTTTCATATTGAATGTAAGAGTTGTGATAGCCGCTTCATCTTGTGATGTCTTGTTTTTCTGTACATATTATTAATCTCTGCAAGTCTATCTAGATAAGATAGACTGAATGAACAGTCTGGAGGAGGAAACAACGGGACTGTTGGTTCCAGGGGGACATGGGAGATGGGGAGGTGGGGGAAAGGAGGCGATGTTGTCCATCCCAGGGATAAAGGAGCAACAAGTGAGTTAAAATCAGTGGCAAGGTGGGTGTAACAGGCCTGCGAGGGTTTGATCAAGAGTAATATAACAGAGAGAACTTACTGAAACTCAAATGAAGGATGTGTATGATAGTGAGATAAGAGGAAAGTAAAAGGAAATAGAGGAAGGAACTGGGAGGCAAAGGACATCTACAGAGATCTAAATACAGGCATAAACATAGATGAACATATTTATATATGATGATGGGGAAATAGATCTACATGCATATACTTATAAGATTAGCATTACAGCACTAGATGGACATTGAACTTCCACTTAAGTACTTCCTCAATGCAAGAACACTTTATTCTATTAAACTGGCATTCCTTGATGCTCACCTTCCCAACACACTCACTGAAGATAAATGTATGCACAAGCAAAAGTGGTGAAGAAAGCTGATGGTGCCTTGCTATAAAAGATAAAGTGTCTCAGGTCTTAAAGACTTGAAAGTAAACAAGTGGCCACCTTGCTCAGAAGCAACAAAGTCCACATGGAAGAAGCACACCAGACTGTGTGACCACGAGATGTCAATGGAATCAGTTGGTAGTCATCCAAGAACATAAAATCATATCATTGTGTGGCCACCTTCACGTTAGGATCACTGAAGACAGAGGTGTGCATTAGCAAATGTGGTAAAGAAAGCTGATGGTGCCTGGCTATCAAAAGATATAGCATTTAGGGTCTTAAAGGTTTGAAGGTAAACAAGTGGCCATATAGCTAAGAAGTAACAAAGCCCACATGGTTGAAGCACACCAGCCTGTGTGACCACAAGGGGTCGAAGGGACCAGGTATCAGGCATCAAAGAACTAAAAATTATATCATTGTAAATGAAGGAGAGTGCAGATTGGAGACCCAACGACCATCTGCAGGGGAAGCTACATCCCCTTATGGAAGGGTCGTGGGGAAGAGACAAGCCAGTCAGTGTACAGTGTAGCAATGCTGAAATATGCAACTTTCCTCTAGTTTTTAAATGCTTCCTCCCTCCCACTATCATGATCTGAATTCTACCTTCCAAATCCAGTTAGATCAAAAGATGTACACTGGTACAGATAGGAACTGGAAACATGGGAAATCCAGGACAAATGATCCCTTTAGGACTAGTGGTGAGAGGGGCGATACCAGGAGGGTGGACAGAAGGTGGAGTAGAAAGGGGGAACCGACTAAAAGTATCAACATATAACTTCCTCCCTGTGGTGTGGCCAACAGGAGAGTGAGTGAAGGGATACACTGCACAGTGTACGATATGACAAAATAATAATAATTTTTAAGTTATCAAGGGCCCATGAGGGAGGGGGAGAGTGGAGAGGGAGTGGGAAAAGGAGGCGGTAATATCAAGGGATTAAGGAGAAAGAAAATATTTTCAGAAGGATGATGGCAATAAATGTACAATTGTGCTTTGCATACCATGGATGTATGTATAGATTGTGATAAGAGTTGTATGAACCCTCCCCCCAATATAACGATTAAAGAAAAAAATTGTGACATCAAACATCAATGTAATAAACCAGAAAGGTAGTAATGACAAAAACACAAAACAGCAATGCTAATAATGATAAAAGTTACAGCCTTTCAAGAAATTGTAATAATCTTGGATCTTTACTCAAAGGGGAAAAACAGCATTGAAATTTTGTAATGTAAAAACCTTTAGGAGATAAAAGTTAATAATTAGCTTGCCTGGGCCCCATATTCCTCTATAAACTGTAGGCAATTTCTATTGATTCCTTATCATGAGAGCTAAAGATTTCAAGTGACATACTCTTTACCCTCCTTAATCTACTGTATTAGTTATCCTATATTACATAGATATATTCCTTAAATGTTTATTTATCAAATTTAATCAACTACCTATGATGACATATGAGAAAATGCATTCCTTTGTTCTTCACTCCATTATTCTAGCTCTTTCTAGTTCTTAAATTTTACCATGGGTTTCATTATTTTTCTGATGACAAATTTTGGAGCATATCTCTTTTGTTCAGCAAACATAATTTAACTTCCATGCTTTCTATATATCAGCTCTGAAAATTGAAAACAAATAAGATATTTCCAACTTTATAATTATGATTGTCATTCAGGGTATACATGGGTAGTGAGATGAGATCATTTGGAAAGGAATAACAAGTAGATCAGTTGGAAAGGGGAATAGTAGTAAAAGAATATTAAAAATAATCTTTTGTAGGCTGAGCCCCGGTGGCGTAGTGGTTGTGTGCAGGACTGCAGCCCACTGAATTGGCAGTTCAAATCCAGCAACAGCTCTCCAGGAGCAAGACTGGGCCTCCCACTGCCACCAGGGGGCAGTGATGCCCACGAAAAAAAACAAAAAAAACCATCTTTCGCTCCTATATCAGTTCTAAACATCAAGGTCCAATATGTTCCTTTTCTCATTGTTTTTGCTACCGTCAAGTGAGTCCCTGGATCGTGGTGCACAACAGATTGGACCACTGTGACCCAGTGGATTTTCATTGGCTGATGGTTGATGGAGATCATGCCTTTCTTCCTAGTCTCCTTTCCTCTGGAAACACCACGGAAACCTGCTCAGCGTCATAGCATGAGGTGTGTTGCCTAGGGATTCAATTCAGGTCTGTGGCATAGAAACAAAATTTCTAGCAATCTCATTCCTTTACTCAAAATTCTGTCCCATTTTAGTTTACTTTTTATTTGAATAGAGATTCTTTTGTTTGTGATTTAAAAAAAATTTTACAAGAATTTCTGACATTCTTTTTTCTTCTTGACAGAAGAAACACTTCTTTCTTGCACTATCAAGGTTGTCCAGCTGAGCAGATTTGGACATGTCTACCATTAAACTTTAGAGAAAGAGGAGGGAATCTGCTCCCTGAAGACAGACTCAGAAATCTACAGGAGCAGTCTTTTAGCCTGTCCCTGAGGGTTGCTTTGAGTCAGAATCAACTTCAAGCCAGTGATTTTTCGAGACCATGTAATGGCTATTAGTAGTATTTGTTTGCTTGCTTTGTTTTTTAATTTCACTATTTTCTGTTGGGGAGGTAGAGGGTTTGTCTGATTTGGCTGTTTCTATATTTCCTTTGTCTTACATTGCTTTTTAAATAAAGCATGTATTTAAAAAAATATTTGGTGGGGGGGCTGAGCCCCGGTGGCGTAGGGATTGAGTGCGGGACCGCAGCCCACAGACCTGGAGGTTCAAATCCAGCAGCAGCTCTCCAGGAGCAAGGCTGGGCCTCCCACTCCCACCAGCAGGCAGGGATGTCCCCCACCCCCCAAAAAAATATTTTGGGAACTATACCTAGGAAGGGATATCCTGTACAGTAAAGTAAAGGGGCAGCAGAAAGAGGAGGCTCCTCGGTGAGCTGGGTTAACAGAGTGGCTGCAACAATGGGCTCAGACACAGCAATGGTGACGATGGATGGTCCAGGACCGAGCGGCACTTCGCTCTGTTGTACCCAGGGTCTCCACAGGTCAGGACTGATGGGATGCCACCAAACAAGATGGTACCTAACTAGCCTGCCAGGTACACTGCTAGCCCTTTCCTGTGTCAAGAGAATGAATGGGTCAACAGAACATTTCTAGGGTTTCAGGAACAGGAAATGAGGACCTCAGAAGCAAAGCCCGTTGTTTGTGAACTGCATGCCGAGGGTCTCTGGGACCATCAGCTATGGGCAGCCACTTCGTTTGGGCTGTTTGGGTGACGTGTCCAAACATCTTTGTTGGTTCCTGCCTGACAGTTGCTGGCTCACCTCCTCCTTCTCTCTGGACTGGTGGGATCGGAGGGCACTCATAAGCGATTCGATCCTCTTTTATCAAAGGAAAGCACTAGGCACAGAGGTAGGGGGTATCATCAAGGGCCTTACTGTTCAGCTGAGCTGTTCCTGGGACTTGACTGCAACTTGAAGTCTCTCCTTCATTTGAGCCTACTGCCCATAGTAAGAACAAAGAAAGCCCAGAATCTATGCTGTGGCCAGTCTCTCCAGGTTCCCAAATGTCCTCAAACTACTGTTTCCATTTTCACTCTTATTCTGCAACTGTAGTGGCTCTATATTTCAAGGTTTTCAAAACTCTTGTTGGAAAAACAGCTCCAGTTATCCCTAGGAATATTATTTATGTTGTAGGGCTTAGGATGATGGGTTTATCATATATTGAATCCCCTTTGGCTTCTAATAACTCATGAAATTTACACTCCATTCATGATACCATTTCAGACCTATACCCTGGTAGCAAAATGGTTACATGTTCAGCTGCTAACCAAAAAGTTGGCAGTTCAAACCTACCCAACTACTGCATAGGAGAAAATACATGAAAATCTGTTCCTAGAGAGATTAAATCATAGGAAACCAAATGGGGCAATGCTCATACTTACATGGGCTACTATGAGTCAGAATGAATTTAACAGTAACAACCACCACCACTAATGAATTGCAATCACCAATAAATTAAATCTATTTGAATAAAATCAAAAGGCTAGTGTTTCAAATCTTTACTACCATAAAATTAGAACTGCAAATTCATACTTAGGCAGGGGGGCTGACTTTCCTGACTTTCTACAATGTCCACAATTTCTAATCTGTATGGACAAAATTTCATAAATCTTCATCATAATAAAAGTAATATTAGTTGCTCCAGATTGAATGGCGAGAGCAACCACGACTCCTTTGTCTGTTTGTCACACTGGTGGCTTGCATGGTTGTTTGATGCTGGAAGCTGTGCCACTGGTATTTCCAGTCTCAGTGGGGTTTATCCACAGTAGATGGTTTCAGCAGAGTTTTCTCACTAAGACAGACTAAAAGGAAAAGGGAGTCAGTCCACTTCTGAAATATTAGCTACTGAGAACTCTACACATGTAATATAGCTCCAGAAGAGGAGTCCCACAAGTTAGAAGACCCTCAAAATTTGGCTAGTGATGAGCTGCCTTATGGAAACACAATTGTCCTTTTTGTTTGGGGGGGGGGGGGCAATCACTGCTCTCCAGTGGTGGGAGTAGGAGGCCCAGCCCCACTGCTGGAATTAAACCTCCATCCTAGTGAGCCGCAGTCCCGCGCACAACCACTATGCCTTCAGGGCTCAGCCCCACAATTGTCCTTTAGAAGGAGGATGGAGCAAAGTTTTTAGGACCTTCATTTGTTGATGTGACACAATCTACAGTGAGAAGAAATGGATGAAAACACCCATAAATAATAAAAACGTGGACTGTATGGCACAGGAATCCGGAAAAGTTGGAAATCATTAAAAATGAACTAGAATGCATGTATTGATATTCCAAGCATTAATGATCTAAAATAGACTTCTATTCATCATGGAATCTGACAGCCCATATAGTTTACCATACCAGGAGTGACAAGTTCAACAGGAAGGATATCGCATTCATCATCATAAAGAACATTTCAAGGCCTACCCTAAAGTGGCAGGATAATATCTATATGCTTACAAGGAAGCCTAGTTTAATACCACTATTATTCAATGTATGCATCAACCACAAAGGCTAGTGATGACGAGATTGAAGACTTTTGTCAACTTTTGGGGTCTGAAATTGTTCAAACAGGCAATCAGAATGCACTGGTAGTTGAGAATAAAGGGGAAGAAGATCCATAGTTGAAAAATATGGCATGGTTTGGTAATAGAAACTAAGCCAGAGAAATTATGATAGACTTTTTCAAGACCACTGATTTCTTCAATGCAAATACCTTTTGTTCAACAAGACAGAGCATGACCATACACATGGACCTTTCCAGGTGAAATACAATTACATCTGTGGGACAAGACCATGGCGAGACTCAACAGCATTAGTCAAAATAAGGCCGGGGGGACGATTCACATTCAACTGTTCATATGCCAGTTAGGTTGAGAACTAAAGTGTGTCTGGCCCACGTCATGGCATTTTCAATCATTCCATCTGCATGGGAAAGCTGGGGAGTGAATTCAGAAGACTGGAGAAGAATCGGTACGTTTTAATGATGGTATTTGCAAAGGAGATTGAAAGTACCATGGACTACTAGAAAAATAAAGTGTGCTGGAAGAGATACAAACAGAATACTTTTTAAGGTGAGGATAGAATTCATGTTACACGCTTTCGCTCTACTCAGGAAAGACCATGATGACATCATCCTTGGAAAAGTAGAAAGCCAGTCCCAAAGAAGAAGACCTTCTTCTTGTGGCTCCAGTAATGTGCTCCACCAAGACTACGACTGTGAGGCTGGCACAGGACCCGACAGTGTTCTTTTCTGTCATCTAGAGTTGCAAGAAGTCAGTGTGTACCCTAGGACACGTAACAACATGGACAAACATATGACTTACATAAAATGTATGGGATGAACAGGATCGGACATTCTATCAGGAAGATGGGATGCTATAGGCTGTTAGTACCTTTATTCCTTCATAAGCTTTCTGCTGGGGGCATGAATTAACGGTGAAATGAAACTATACTGATTTAGTCTGTTACTTTAGTGATGGAGAACATGAATTCACATCTCTCTTTCTTCTGCTAAAGAAAAATTATTCTGCAAAACAGGAAAAAGTGTCCCCGGAATGCAGGGCAGTCTACCGTGAGAGCAGGCCATGTTGGTGTTTCTGGAAGGCTGCGAGGACCACCGAGCAGGACACGGAGTGCACAAAACCATCCAGACACCCGGTGGGAGGCTGTATGACCCACAATCTCCATTCTGATTCAAAAGGAGAATCAGCCTGAAAAGGGCCTTCATTTCCGACTGCTGTATAATGTTTCTCTCTTTCTGTTGAATTGCCAGGGGGAGACAAGAAAGCAGTTGGTGTCCAGGAAACTGGAAAAGGTAAAGAAATACTTTCCACCACAAGCATAGGATGGAGGGAGTTTACAGTCTCACTTTGGCAGAGTTCCTCTACCTGGCAAAGTGAGATAAGGGCCACATGGATTCAGATAAGGCCAGCACAGACTAAGAAAAACAACCCCCCCCTCCACCTCCGCCAAAAAAATAATAACCCCGCATAGTTGTGAAGTTGGACAGAATGTCAGGGTGAAAGGGGCAGTTGGTGACTCGGTGAATGTGAAGACATTCCAAGACATTCTAAGACATTCCAAGAAGGGGGAGCTCCACCATCCATCCGTCTGTGTTTCCCATCCTGGTGGCTTGCAAGTTGCTCTCAGGCTAGAAGGTTTGCTGCCACCAGACTTTCAAATACCAGCAAAGTCAACCCACAGGGAATACGTTTCCAGATGAAGGCAGATGCAAAAGAAAGGCCTGGCAATCTGCTTCCGAAACTGAGCCGGTGAAAGTCGAAGGGAATCACAGCAAAATGTTGTTGTGGTTCTGAAAAAGGAGTCCCCTGGGGTTGGAAGGCACTCAAAACAAATGAACAGTGGCTGCCACAGAGAAAGGAGTGCTGACCAACAACTGTGCAGATGGCAAAGGAGAGGGGACCTTTTGTTTGTGAACGGCAACTGCGGACATCGGTTATTCAGCTGCCATGAACCACGCAGCACAGGGCATCTCCTGTTCTGAAGGCTAATTCAGAGGGATAGCTGAGTCCACATTCTCTCAGGTTCAGCTCGCGCTGCCTAGGTCAGAGGTTCTCAACCTTCCGAGTGCTACGACTCTTTCATGCAGTTCCTCCCCACCCCCCAGCCTTAAAATGATTTTCACTGCTCCTTCATCACTACCATTGCGCTACTGTTATGAACTGGGAGACCCTGCGCAATGGCCGTTCAACCCCCAACAGCATCTCGACCCATACGTTGAGAATGGCTGACCCAGGTGAAATCCTGGGCTGGTCGAACATGAGATTGTGATCTAGGAATCACGTGGCAGCTGCATTCCAAAAAGGGCAGGATGTACACATGCGGCGATGCCTGCAGCTGAAGTCTGCAAACTCAATCATCGGTGCTCAGGCAAAGACAGACCATTACTTTTGGAATGGGCCAATTCATCACTCTTGCTGCCATAGCTAGTAGGCATTATCTCAAGTGACTGTGGGTTCGCACTCTCATAATGAATGAATCCTTCTCTTCCTAGGTGTGTGCATCCATCACGGACCTCTCCTTTGTCTCATTTCCTCTGCTATCACCTGACTGGCTAGCTCACCTGATCAAAGTGTCTACATTATGGAGTGAATGGATGTCAGCAGCCAAAAAGGGACTGATCACCTGCTCTACTTATTACTGCTCGACCTTGGGTGTCTTTATGTATCACAGGGAAATAACACTTTTCAGATGCGGCGTAGGCTTTAAAAAATGACGTACCTCCCACCCTTAGCACAAGGCCACACCCATCATCAGCACTCAGGAAATAGCCATTTCTTTCTAGTAGCAAGGACACTGGGCCACAGCCTTCTGTGGCTTAACAGTCTACAGCATCAAGGTGGGAATTTGGGATCCCAGAGTTTTCTGGAGTGGAATATAATCCGGGGCAGGAGTTGTTCCTAAAGTGCGTGGTGCTATAGTGCCATGCCTATTGAAATGACTGCTAGAGCTGATATTTTGTACAGAAAAATGTCTACTGTAAAGAAAATAGATTTACTTGTCATTTGAGCATGGCTCTAGCCATCAGATCTCCTAGCAGAATCATAAGGTCATACAGTAAGGCAAATGAAAGTTTTATTATGTAGAATCTGCTTTAATATTTGTCAATATAAGAAGGCAATGCATTCTTCAGTGCAACTGAAATGAGTATGACTTCAATAGAAATCAATTAGCTGCCAGGTTCAAACTCAAAGTGCCTTATCCTATATGACATTTGTTCTAGAATTTCCCTGTAGTTAGCTGACAAATTCTCAAGTATTGATCATATCTGAAAACTAGAGTGATAAGCCATATTAATAATGCCAGAATAGCTCCTTTAGGGAGGATTAGAAAGAGAAGAGATGCTGTTTATGCACACACACACACACTTAAAAAGACTCACTGCTACATATTCCCTAGAGTCACAGTCCCCAGAGATGACAAGGGGAGTGTCTGCTTTAGTTATTCAGAACAGCAAAACCTGTGGGAACACGACTCAACTTTGGTTCAAGTCTCTTGCTTCCATCTTGGTTTCTCCTCATCTGATCTTTTATGATTCCAACTGATTTAAGCAATGCTAGAAGTTCTTCCAATTAAAATATAGAAGTGGGGGCTGAGCCCCGGTGGCATAAGTGGTTGAGTGCAGAACTGCAGCCTGTGGGCTTGGCGGTTCAAATCCAACGACGGCTGGGTAGCGCCCACGACCACCAGAGGCAGTGATGCCCACAAATATATATATATATATATATATACATATATATATATATATGGATAAGGCCAAGAAACAATACACAAAGCAGATCATGGGCCCTCAAAAAGACAAACATAAAGCTACCATGTAACCCAGCGAGTCCACTCCTAGATATATACCCCAAAGAACTGAAAGCCGGGATTCAAATGGATACTTGCATGCCAGTGTTCATTGCAGCATTATTTACAATAGTCAAAAAGGAAATTTTAAAATAACCACCACCACCAACAACAAACACATATCCATCAACAGATGAATAGATAAACCACAAACCAAAACCAAACTCACTTGCCTGGAGTCAATTTTGACTCGTGACATCTCTAGGTCAGGTAGAACTGCTTGTGTGAATCTGGGAGACTCTAACTTTTTTCCAACATGTTCACAGCCACTTTATTTCTTAGAGACAACCCAAATGTCCATCAACAAGTGAAGAGATCAACGAACTATGGTCTAGTCACACCAGGGAATGTTCCTCAGCCATTAAAGGGGTGCATTATTCACCACTGTGCTTTAGTTCTCTCTCTGGTGCCAACAGAACAGAAAGAGCACACGGGGATGGCTT
The DNA here is from genome assembly GCA_004026705.1 of Nesogale talazaci. Lineage (NCBI taxonomy): Eukaryota > Metazoa > Chordata > Mammalia > Afrosoricida > Tenrecidae > Nesogale > Nesogale talazaci. The sequence goes on along the minus strand of PVJH01000396.1, from coordinate 309,624 downwards.
TACCCAACAGATGTTTTCTCCCACAGTTCAGGAGGCTAGTCGCCTGAATTCAGAGTTCCAGATCTCAGGGAAAATGCTCAGCCTCCATGGGCTCTGGGGAAAGGTCTTCCTTTCACCTCGTTTCTTGCTCCCTCGCAGATCTCAAGTGACCAGGCATCTCTCTGCCTCCGCTTGTGCTCCCCTATCTGCTAAATGTAAATCCCTTTTAGATCTCCAAAGATACTGGGTTTGGACACACCCTACCCTACAACTGCCTCACAGATTTAACTAAGAAAGTCCATTCCTAAATGAGACGGTAGGCACAAGCAGACCCCAAACATCCCTAACCCATGGTCGTTGAGTCAATTGTGATATCCAAGACTCTTGCTTCTTCAGCATTGTGGCTGGTGGGTTTGAACTGTAAACACCAGGCACAGGTGTAGGCTTACCAACTTACAGCACATATACTCAATCCCTAATGGGATCAACAGTGGTAGTTATAGCATTCTCTACATCTCTACATTGCGTCCAGAAAAACAAATGTTCTCCTTCCCATCAATTGTTGCCTCTTTCCTCAGGGAGCTCAAGCCACATTTAAGTCCTTCAAAATTATTGCAAGAAGCAGTCATAGTTGAGGGAATCGTTTCAGATGTATTTCCTAAAAGAAGCTCTAAGGTCCTGCCTGAGACAGTAACTCTTTAGGGGAGTAGAAAGCCCCATCTTTCTCCCACAGAGTAGCGGCTGGTTTCAAACTGTGGGTCACAGCCTAACGCATAAACACTATGCCACCAGGACTCCTGCATAAGCAAATTGTAATATGGACATACAATAGAATCATTCTAGTCACAAAGAATAAAACGAAGTGCTATTATATTCTACGAATTGGACGGATCTTGAAAACCTAAAGCTAAGTGAAATCAGTCAGACACAACTAAAGTCATGGCCATGACTTTTGATTTATAGAGCTGAAACCCAAACCGCTGCTACAAAGTTGAGTCAGTCATACACTTAGGGCTTCTGAGATTACTAAATCTTTATGGGAGCAGCTGGTAGGTTTGAACCACCAACCACGTCGTTAGCAGCTCAACACCTAACCCACAAGACCACCAGGGATCCCAAACAAGTATGCATTTTGTTTCAACCTATGCTACTTCCTCCCTGTCTCTCCTGTGTCCATTCCTCCATCTTTGAACTTGGTCCTTTGGAAAATGATGCCCTTTTGTTCTTAAATGGAAAAGGGCCATGGTAACAGATATCACACATTTTGTTCAATAGCAATTGACAAAATGCAGGAAACATCCTAACACCATTCATATTCATAGCATTCTTTAGTCTAGGAATTCTACTTCTATTGCTGTGTTTTAATGAAATAGCACATTTTAAAGGTATGTGAAAATTTGCCTACAATTATGTTCGCTATCCATAACAATAGTGAACTTCCAAATAAGAAACACATAAAAACTAAATAACCAACAATAGGAATATGGTTAAATAAGATATAGTACTAGATCAATAGAAATTATTTAAAAATAACTGAAAGCTTAGCATGAGGAGGGAGGAGAGTTCATTGTATAAATCCAAATGACTAACAACCAAGCAGAACTGTGTATAAGGCACTTTTAAAGCTATGTAATTTTCTATACATATACAGATAAATACAAAGTATAAGGCAAATAAATACCTTAAAATATTTATGGTCATCCCTCAGGCTGAAAGAGCAACAAGTAATGTGATATATACACATAATCTATAGGAATGTATTAGGTTTATAAATAGAAATGCTTAAAATACAAAAGTAGATTTCCTTACTAGTAAAACTTTTGAAAGTAGGCAGAGGATAAATAAGAAAAGTCTTTCAGAATTTATACTTTGGACGAAATGCTATAATAACCTTTTTTGTGGGCCACTTTACTTGTTTAATAAGTTAAATTATTTAACAAACTGATACTTTATAAAGTTCTTCATCTTTCCTTTATAACATTCTGCCATTAAGGATAGAAGCACAGAAGGGCCTCACACGTGACTTCTTAATCAATGGTCTCTCTGCTGCCCTGCACTAATAGGTATAAAACTTGGTCCTATTACGAAAACATGGGAAATTTCTCCAATAATGACACACGTAAATATTGATGTATCATGTTTCCATACATTTAACATTTTCTATTCTTAAGAACAATAGTCCAAATTTATCAATTGTTTTAGTTACATAACCTGTTGTTAATTTCAGGCTTAAAAGAGAAGGGGAGGGGGGAGTTTAGCCTGTCAAGTCACAGCTTGACCACCTCATTTGGTGGTCAAGGAGATAAATATCTCACTGGAGGCAGGACACAGGCTCCCTCCCTGTGAGACATACTTACTGACAAGACACATGGAGCTACACCCTGGAGCTGAAGAAGTCACATGGAGACCCCTGCCGGCACTGAGATGCTTCTACTGCCACTGGATCCACAAGACTTTTTATGCACTGGCCTGTGATCTTCCTGCATTTGGCATCATTGAATGTGGTTTATGAGTCTGAAGAGGAATATATAGACTGGTATGGGACGTATGGACTTGATCTGGACTGAGCTGGGATGTTTCCTCAATATTCAATTGCTCTTGTATATAAAGCTCTTTCATATACACATGAGTGTTTATGAATTTGTTTCTCTAGTCTGCCTAGACTAACACATACGTCAATCAGGGAAAATAGGTAATAAAATGTATCGAAGTTCTATATTTAAGACATGAAGGGCTTATTCCGATAATAGGGAAACAAAAGCTACATGACATCCACAACCTCTCACAGTGATACTCTCACAAGGACCTAAAAAGTTAATCACAAAAGAAGCAACATACCTTAAAAACAAAGGTTTGAGAAGATTCCAAATGCTCATCAGAGATCAGTTCAATTAAACCATTGAAAATGTCGAGACACTATTTATTCTACCTCTCAACACAGCAAGGGGAAATAACGAATGGTGTCACTAACAAATGGTCCGGTCGCTGCTGATTAACATGCTTACTGCCATCATTCTTTTGGAAAGCAATTTGACAATACATATTTAAAAAAACCCTTAATAATGATTTTACCAGCTTACTTCCCTCAGAGAACTTTTCCCCCTTTCCCAATTATTCATTCCTTCATCCAAAGCATATTTATCATTGTGCTCAAGTTAGAGAACATGGTATTAATCAGCTGTATTACACCGTGAAACAAAGCAGTGTGGAGACAAAACCCTAGGTGTTGAAAAGGCCATTAAACAACAGAATGTTGCCATTGCTATACGTAGGTGCCACAGGGGTGGTTCCAATCCATAGGAACCCTAAGAATAATAGAACAAAACACTGCCTGGTTGTGTACCATCCTTTTAATAGGTGTTCGGTTTGAGTTCTTTGTTGTGGACACTGTGTCAATCCATCTCATTCCCTGAACCTCTACTGTATCAAGAAGATATGCTTCTCCAGATACTGGTCCTTCTTGGTTACATATCTGAACTAAGGGATGCCTCTCACTTCTGTGGTGAATTCTGGTTGGTTTTTATCCAAATAGATTTGCTTGTTCTGTTGACAGTCCTCCAACACGATCATTTAAATGCATTGATTCCTCTTCAGTCTTCCTTACTCTGTGTGTTGACTTGCCCATGCACAGGAAGGACAGAAAATGTGGCCTCGCCATCATCTTCAAAGTGATCTGTGTGCTTCCAAACACCTTACAAAGGTCTTTTGCTGCAGATTTGTCAGTGCAATATGCCATTTGATTTTTTTGACCACCAATTCTATAGGTATTGATTGTAGAGCCAAGTAAAATAGAATCCTTGATGACTTCAATCTGTACTCCTTTGATTGGTCTGTTTGGGGGAATCTTTTGCCTTTATGTTGAGAGGTAATCCATACTGAGGGCTGGAGTCTTTGATCTCCATTAGTCAATGCTTCGATTGATTCCTCTCCGCTTTCAGCACACGACATTGTGTCTTCTGCCTCTGACGGCTGCTAATGAGCTTTCCTTCAATGTTGATGCTGCATTCAAGTGCATACTGTCCAGTTTCTCAGATTATTTGTTCAGAAGACACATGGACTAAGTACAGTGAAAACATACCACCCTGACACATGGCTTGTCTGACTTTAAACTAGTCTTATCTCTTATTGTGTTCTACAATCAGATTCCACAAGAGCACAATTAGGTGTCTAGAATCCCCATTCTTCACAGTGTTATTTATAATTTGCGATGATCCACGCGGTCGGATGCCTTTGCATAGTCCATAACACATGCAACACAAAACCTCATGAAAATGACAAAGTAGAGTCTGAATTTAAAAGGATACGCTTCATACTCAAAAAAGGATGAGGTGTGCATGGGAGTAAAGGGTGAGGGGGCTAGTGATTATAGCAAGATACCCTTCTTAGCATTATTAATTTTAAAAAGATTGAAGTTGAAAGCAAAATAGAAATGGCAGCTCTGTAAATTATGGGATAGATGCTAATTGGAACATTATCCCAATCATTTAAAAGAGGGCATTGAAGAGATGAATATAGAAGATAAAAGGCATAAGTCTGACCTGAGCAGTAAAAACTGCTCAGTTTGATCAGTTGATTAGTTTATCCCCCCTCTCATACATGCTAGACCTGATCTGGTTTTCACAACATTTTTTGTGTTTTTGTTCATTCCTTTTAGGGTGTATCTCAGAGGTATTATGTCATCGGAGATCACCCTCTTGAAGTTGTGTTACATGTCTTTTGTTTTGCATATGAAACTAATCATTGATGAACCCCTAAAGACTGTGAGTAGAATAAGGGTTTCAGGCAGCAGGGTGGCAGGATACAGTGGGGGGGGGGGGGTTGGCAGTAAAAGGGAGATGATGTCAAGGAGTCCAGGAAGAAAAAGAATATTTGGAAACTGTGGTCGCAGTTGTACAATTTCTGCTTGATGTGATTGAACTAGGGGAATGGTTTTATATATGTATTAACTCCCAATTAATAATACATCAAAAAGTAATAAAAATGTACAAAATACAATAAAGTCTTCAATTGCAATCTGTGGCAGTTGTCAAGCTTAATCCTAAACAGTCCACTTCTGTTTCTTCAATACACAAAGTAGGACTGTATTTGTCTGCCCCTTTACAAATTAGCATGGTCACACAACTATCTTTGTCAAAAGGCATGTGGACACCTGATGTGCTGCTGCTAGGGGAAGACTTTCAAAAGTCGTTGCAAGAGTTACTTGACAGGTCTCATTCTGCTCTGGTGCCCGAATGCTTGTGCTGAGATGACACTTCTGTCCGGTGTCAGCATAGGTCCCTGAATTCCAAAAAGCACCATTTCTCTGTTGATCTGCTTTAGCCATGTAATATGAGCAAAAATAGAACATTTGTCTGAAATCTGTCAGATCGAGCTGCTGCCACAGCATAATCTAGTCATCCAGACTGATATATTATCTCTGTTCCACTGGGAAAATACTAATTGCATTTGTTTTACATGACATGAAACTTTTTTACATTAGGTAATTTTAAAATACACATGAGAAAACCATACATGCTCTTTGAACACAATTTTGTTGTATAAACTTCTCAATTATTTTAAAAAATCTAAATAAACACACAGTCAAAATATTAATAGTGGCTGTTTCTTGATGGCTATGAGAGGTTTTCCCCCAGACTTCTTTTTTAATGAGCACATATTAATAGATTATCTCTTATAGGTAAAGTAACATTTTTTAAAGAGCATTGAAGTCACAATAAGGTGTTTTAGAAGTAAATGACTGAAGTTAATTACAGTTGTTTTGTTTTGTTTCTCCTTGCATGAACATGATCCTTTGACATATGGGAGCTTCTTGGCCAACACTATAAAACTTATTCCTTGATCTCTACCATAATCTTTCCATCTCTCTTACCACTAAGGGAACACTCTTACAAACACAGATACTTCCAACTAAATTATAGTGACTTGAACAAAGTGTCCCACTTATCTTACATCATGGTATATAGTTCACATCATATGGAAGGCAATGATAGCCTTTAACTTTATCAAAGAGAAAAAGAAATGAGACATAATTATGAAATGCTGTCTAAATGATCGCTGAATGGGGTAACTTTTGTTTATTTTTAATCACAAGGAATTCTGACTGTGATCACATATAATATAAGGCACAACCCTGATAGTAACCAAATATCTATGATATGACCACCACTGACATCAAACTACTCTAACTTTCCTTTGGTTAATATCCGCATGATGTGTTTCCTTATTCTTCTATTTTCAAACTTTTGTCTCAGTTATCTTTTACATATCTCATCCTCAAGATGTTTTAAGTCACCTGACAGTCTTTGTCTTTTAAGTAGGATATTTAAGTCCATTTACATGTGATGTAATCACTAATCTACTTGGCTTTATATTTATCATGTGTACCGTACTATTTGTTTTAATGTTCAATTTTTCCTTTGCTAAAATTGTTTCCTCTCTTTTCCAGGTGCCTTAGTTCAATATCTAAGGGTTATATAGGTTCCAGAATCCCTACCAACTACAAATAAATCCAATTAAATCTTGTTTTTTTTTAAAAAAGAACACAATTACAACAATTACAATACACATCATGAACTTATCAAAAATGAAGCTTGATAATTTTACTGGCTCCAACATGAATAAAAGGCTTTAGCATCCTTACTATTAAATAGCCTGTAGAATGATGAAAGATCAATAAACAAATGAAGAATTTTAAAAAAGGGCTGAACCTTTTACTTGGAGCCCAGAAACTCAAATTTCACCACTGTTTTAGACTTCCATACAATCTCCTAGTCGAGATATGATATGACTCATTTCCTTTCTTTCCGTTCTTCTTTCAGTGAGCTGGTTCTCATCAAAGAAGAAATAAAGACCGAAGTTTTCCTCTGTTCATTTTGAGATCCATAAACTTCATCAATTTCTTACGTAAAGGGCCTTCGTTTATCCAAATGTACAGGGATAGGATTGTCTTTTATCACATGAAGGCAGGAACACTTCGATGAGGTTAGAGACTTTCGTGTCCTTCCCTGGCTTACCTGGAATCCAGAAACCCATCCCCACCCCACCCCCACCCCCACCTCCCCATCTGTGGATTCAGTTCCTGCTCCCACAACTATGCAGCTCCCGCATGGTGACGGAGGCAGGCGATGCTCTCTGGAATGGTGTGACTTTAGAGCCCGGCAGAACAAGCCTTAGGGGGTTTTCACAACAGGTGGGCTTAACAACTACTATGATCAACAAACTCAGGAGCCAAAGCACACTCAGAGGGCAGGAAATCTAATGCCTAGGGTCCCCTAGCTTATTTGGCCTACACCCCCTTTTCAGAAAAAAACAAACTACTCTGCACCACCACCATCCCACACTTGAAATTAAATAATACTTTGTTACGATAGCCCGTAAGCCAGGATAAAGTCTTTAAGAATCAGCTTCAGTGTCACTCACTTTGGTCTAATGCAGTGGTTCTCAACCTGCAGGTCATGACCCCTTTGGGGATCAAACAACCCTTTCACTGGGGTCGCCTAAGACCCTCAGAAAACACTTCTTTCCCATGGTCTTAGGACACCGCTCCTCTATCATTCTCCAGGTGGGTCCAGCCACATGCAGATACACCCACATATGGTACCGGGTGTGAGGACTGTTACCCATGCTACACCATGCTTCAAGACAAAATTTCACTTGTTTGCCATTAGAAATAAAGGGTTCACGATATATAATTACATATTGCTTTGGTGATGAATCACTATATTCAATCATGTTCGATTTGCAACAATGAAAATACATCCTGCATATCAGATATTTACATGACAATTCATAGCAGTAGCAAAATGACAGCTGTGAAGTAGCAACGAAAATAATTTTATGAAAATAAGTAAACAATTTGATGGTTGCGGGAGGAGGTGTCACCACAACATGAGGAACTATGTTAGAGGACCGAGGCATCAGGAAGGTTGAAAACTGCTCCTCTAATGCCCTCAAATACAGTGATGCCTAGCATTCTTACGTGGCCAACTGACAAGATGGAAATATGTCAATAAGCAGCAAGGTCACATTTTACAAACTATACAATTGTTGGTATTGCATGGGAAACTATCAGTAGGCCTCCATATCAGAGACCCAGCTAGTGGCCACTGCAAAGGAGGTCATGAAAAACTGGTTCTTACTGCAGCTAATGGAAGCCTTGGGCAATTCAAAACCACCAGCCACCCCGAAGGAGAAAAACATGGCTTTCTACTCCTGCAAGCTTCAGAAACCCAGAAGGGCAGATCCCCCTGTCCTGTAAGTCTCTGCCGGCCATATGAGTGACAGCTGACAGTTATTCATGTCTACAAGTCCGGTATGAAACTAGCATGTCCATAGCTAGTGAAATACCTTGACAATTCTGATGAAAAGAACGTCTTAAAATACAACCATGCCTAAAGATCAATAAAAGAGTTAGCATTAACTTATAAGCAATCGACTACACCATGGGTAGTCTTTGTGACTCCAACTTTTTGCACTCTATTTTAATGGCAAAGTGAGAGGTAAACAAGGAATTTGTAGAAAGAAGACTGAATTAATGCTTGATTCACTAGACAACCAAAAACATTAAAGAAAAGAGAGAGCCAACACGCACTGATTTTATCATTCTACCTTCTGAGAAAGTCACCAAAGCCACAGAAACAAAGAAGCACTAGGCCTTCTCTAGCTACTCCACCTACCTAGCTTAAGTCTACCAAGACTTCCGTACTCACTGCTGGGGGACAGGCACAGCCTTAAAAACTCCCCCTCGGGCCAATCACTGCTGATGGTTGAGTGAATTAGGGTCCGACACACTGGAAGATACATTAACTGAGCTAAATAACTTTTCCCCAAGGAAACACTATTTAACAAAAGCATTGTGTTAATCTATTTATTCCATTAACCCTGTACAATTCGTTGGGACCCACCAAATATCAGAAAACCTGAACAGGGGAGACACAAGGCTGGTAAATTCTGAACAAGAAGCTAGGACCTTGATTTTGTCCTTTGGGGTCAGGGACTTTATGGTCCTAAGTTTTCAATGCAAAGTTCCATCTACTCTGCTAATTTTGTCCAACTCTTATCTTACCAACAAAGTATAGTTCCAGGTCTTCATATGATCACACGCACACACAATTGTATATACCCAGAGCCCTAAGGACACACATAAACTCACTCCTTCCTTCCCTCTCCATGTCTCCAGCCCTTACCAACTGGAATCTCTAGTATCTTTAATTAGCTTTATGGACACAAAATATCCTCCAGGTGAGTGTTTATTCCTATGGAACTGTCTGAAAACTCCTCAGAGCCCAGTCTACCTGCTCACACTGTACTGAAGTATAGCCCCTCTATGAAACATGGCTTCAAATTACCTGAATTTTATCATATGACATTTTTTCCTGGATCTCATTAATACGAACACATCAACTGCACTCTCTAAAATGCAATGACAACACAGCACAGCCTGTGGGCAACAGCCCGGGGTTTGATTCCTCCATGTCACTCAGGAAAAGCTGCCTGAGCTCCTGAAATACTGCAACTTCCTCATTTATATCCAGCTTGTGGGACTGCTCTGAGAATTCCAATGTGTGAACCACGGGCACAGAGCAATTGTGATCAGGAAGCAGCTTAAAATGTACAGGACTGCCCAATAGTTCAACTCACCAGCTGCAAAGACTGAGACATGAAGCCACAGATGACTTTGGTGAAGAATTCAGAAAAAATATTGAACCAGTGGGGTCATATGCTCTCTCACTGTATTAAGGATAACCAGGAAGTAGGTCTCAAGTAGAACTGATTTTAAATACCAGAGTGTAGCCACCAATGAAAAAATATTCTGAAGGACTCTCATGGAGGCCTCCTATAAACTTGACTCAGGCAACCAACGTCAGTACCAGATTCCGTTTACACACCCAATATTGTGGCTGCCGGCTGCCACTGAGTCTATCCTCGACTCATGGCAACTTCATACACAGTAGGATGACCCTGCTGTGATTCCTGGCATTTCCATTCCCTGGTTTTCCAGAGGTAGATTGTCAGGTGTTCTTCCCTGTTCCGTCTTCCTCTGGCAAAATGTTCAGAATCAAAGCATCACATAATCCTCTACTGAGAGATGGGCAGTGGCTGGGTGTGAGGTGTGTGAATCAGGGATCATGATAGGGAGGTTTATTGTGCCAACCTGGCCAATGAATACATGTGGGATGAATTGAAGGGCAGAGAGATAAATGGCTCAATTCTTTGGTGACCAGACCGGTGTCTGGTGGCCTTAGCTGGTTCTCTGCCTAAACTTGCGCGCTACACTACCTGCGAGACACCTAACCTGTGGACTGTGTTGCTGTAGTTTGAGGTGCCTTTAAGATCTGCTTCACCACACCACTGGAGTATACATCGCTTGAGCAGGGGGCTGTTGGACCCTGTCATCGAATTGACGGTGACCCGCCTTGCTGTTTGTTGCCTGATGCAGGATTGCCTGAATTGCCCTACAGAGGTCTCAGCTGTCTGCTTCCTTGACTTGCACCCAGTGATTCTCAAGACTTGAAGGACTGCCAGTGCATTAGCTGTCCCGCAGAAGTGAGTTGTACTGAGTCATTTGCACTGCTCTGTAGACTAATTAGCTGTTTATTTCATATGCTGTATCTATCTATCTATCTATCTATCTAAATATATATAAAATCATAAGTGTCCTGGTTTTGTTTCTCTAGAGAGAAACTAGACATCTGAAAAACTTGAAACAAGAGAACCCTGTCTAACATAGGGATCCAACCTGGGCCAACCGCATGAAAGGTGAGAATTCTCCCATTGAATAATTCCACCCCCACCGCACATTCCACATTTGGGTAAGAAAATGTGCATTTCCAAATGGCATGCACACAATTGAAGGTTCTGAGTAAGACTGAAGGATTCTCTTTCCGTTTTCTACCACTGCAGTGTTAAAACATCAGGAGAAAGACAGGACTTTCAACACTGGTAAAGAGTTATGGACTCAAAAACTCACAGGGCAGTTCTTCCCTGTCCAGTACTCACTGCTGTTGAATGCTGATTCACTGCAGACCGGAACACAAAGTCCAGTCCTTCTACTGAAGAGCTGTTGGTGGTTTTGAAGTACCGACCACGGAGATTTCAACCCAACGCAAAACCATTATCCCATCAGCGCTCCAGAGTGAGTGGTGGTTACTGCTGTTGTTTTCCTATTCTTTTTTGGGGGGGAGGGGGTGTTAATCTGCATTTATTTTTAAAATAATTTTATTGGGGCTCTTACAGTTATTATAACATTCAATACATCGTCCGTATCAAGCACATTTGCACACACGTTGCCACATTCATCTCCAAACATTTTCCACTTGAGCCCTTGGTATAAGCTCCTCCTTCCCCCTCTCCCCCTTTTATAAATAAATCATTTTAATGGGTACTCATACACCTCCCCTCACGATCCATACATACATCAATTGTATGCAGGCCTCATTTGCACACTTGTTGCCATCATCACTCTCAGAACTTCCTCCCTCCACCTAGGCCCCCAGTTTCAGCTCCCCATATTTCCCTTCCCTTCCCCCCCCACCCATGAACCTTTAATAATTTACAAATTGCTATTGCTTTTTCATATCATTTGCCGTCCAATGTGTCCCTTCATTCACTTTCCTGTTGACCTTGCCCCCAGAGAGGAGGTTATATGTAGATCTCTGAAATTGGTTCCCCCTTTCTACTCCACTATCCCTCCACCCTCCCAGTATCACCACTCCCATCACTAGTCCTGAGTGAACATCTAACCTAAATCCCGTTTTCCTATTCTTAAGAAGACACCACCTGGTGGTCACTACCAGAAATGACCATGCAAGACTGCAAAACCCATTCATTCATATGTATTGAGGAGACCTTCGTATGTACCAGACACTATACCAACTGGCAGAGGTAGCACATAGGGAAAAGTGCAGTGGTGGCTCTCAGCGGGTTCATTGTTGGGAGAACTTATGAGTGTTGGAGTTTCATATGTACCTCTTTCTTTTTAGCAAAAAAAAAAAAAAAAAAGACAATGACAATGATGAGTCACAGACATGTTCTAATTTGGGTCAAATCTTTTTCTCTCCAATCTCGCAAAAAAAATACCCTAGCTTACCCAGCAATAATTATTTGCAAAACAAAAGGCAACTGTCATGCCTGACTACACCTAGGCCTTTCTCTATAATGCCTCGTGCCTCTATCATTCATCTTGCCAATTGCACCAGACGGGGTCTCATTCTGTTTTCCTAATGAAAATTGCCGTTCGTTCAATCCTCCCCTGAGGAAGGCTTGGATTAGTGAGGTGAGGGTGCTGATTTTCACTTGGGGGGATGGGGGAGAATTAGCTTCTTCCCTTTGACTCACCCTGGTCCTGAAGGTGTTGACTTTCATTCTGTGTTCCCCATTTCTCTCTCTCCTCCCTCCCAGCAGCAGATGAAATGGAGGACAGGCAGCTTAAAAAACAAGAGCAATGTTCAAGCCCCACTTTCCTATCTGTCCCCTTTTCCCCTTTTCTCCCCAACTCATAGACAGGAAACAAACATTTGGAGACCTCTTATTTCAGAATTTCCTGCGGTGGATTCTGATGAACATTTCGTTCTAATCCCTTGAGGATGGGTTTGATTTAGAGAAATAGCTGGTTTTTAAATGGACTCCCTACTGATGACTCAGATGGTGGCTGAACTGAGTTCATGTCATCATGAGTCTAAAATTGAGCCATTGCTATTAAAGAAGGAAATTGAGTTTCTTAGGTAGCTGGGAGGCAATTTATAAAATGGAGCTCTACCAAATGTGTTTTGAGTCCTAGGAAGTTTTAGTTATATACACACACAAAAATATATATATGTGTGTGTGTGTGTATATATACACACACACACATATACTGCTGCACAAGAATATATATGTGTGTATATATCTGCACAAGACCTTTCTAAAGTGTGGAAAAGCATGGTAGCTACTTTGAGGACTAAGACACGCATAACCCAAGCCACGGTATCTTCAATTGCTTCATACGCAAGTAAGAGTTGGCCATTGAATAAGGAAGACCAAAGAAGAATCGATGCACTTGGTGCTGGCAAGGAATCTTGAAAGTACTATGAACTGTCAAAAGAACAAACACTGAGCTTAAACAGATGTGCAGTTGTGAGGATGGCACAGGGCCAGGCAGTGGTTTTTTCTGTTACTTAGAGTTGCTTTGGGTTGGAACCAAATCGACGACGAAGAACCACAATATATATATTGCATAAGACATATCTATATAGATACAGATGCATATATACATATATACACACACACACCCCAAGATCATTGCTTATAAAAATATTCATTTGGAGTTCCAATTTTTCTGTTTTAAAAGTCACACATGGACATTTATAGAGGGTGAAATATAGGTATGTACCTATATAAGTATATTTTATATAACTATGTGGAAAAAATGCTACGTACATATATTTATATGTTAAGTATCAAAGTAGCAGACAGACATGGGTCTCTACTTAAGTACTCCCTCAATGCAAGAACGCTTTGTTCTAATTACCCAGCATTCTGGGATGCTCGCCTTCCCAACATGATCACCGAAGACAAAACGGGGAAATAAGCAAACGTGGTGAAGAAAGGGGTGGTGCCCAGGTATCCAGAGATATAGCGCCTGGGGTCTTAAAGGCTTGAAGACAAACAAGGGGCCATCTAGCTCAGAAGCAACAAAGTCCACATGGAGGAAGCACACCAGCCTGTGTGATTGTGAGGTGTTGATGGAATCAGGTATCGGGCATCAAAGACCCAAAACAAAAAATCATTATCAATGTGAATGAGGGGCAGTGCAGAGTGGAGACCCAGAGAGAGTATGCAAGGGTATGGAGAGAAGACATCTGCATGTGTCCCTTCACTTCCTGGGGGACTTTGATCTTCTCAAAGACCAGAGACTTTCCCTGGCCAGCTTCTCCACACTCTGCCTTCAGAGTGCATACATCATTCACAGAGACCAGACTTGCAGATTCCTTCTTCCTGAATTCACCTCCTGCTCCTTCTCATTCAGAGAGAGAGAGAGAGAGAGAGAGAGAGAGAAGAGAGAAGAGAGAAGAGAGAAGAGAGAGAAAGAGAGAGAGAGAGAGAGGCGACATGTCCCCAGCTGGTTGATTCAGTGTGCACCAACTCAGTGTTTACAGGGCCTTTATGAAAACCAACTCCTCTGCGAGAAATGAGTTTGACAATGAGACCAACTGTATAAATTTGTTGACTGATATGTTTTGTCATCTGGCTGCTTCCCCAATAAAACACACGCTCCCAAGAGGGGCAGTCTTTGTGATGTATGCTCTGTCTTACCAGTGTTTCCAGCAGTGCCTGCCCTATAGTAGCTCAAGAAACTCATGCTGTTGCAGTGCAAATTCATTGAAAAGTGCCTGGCACATAGAACGTGTACATTACACTTTAACCATTCCTGTTTGTATGTATGTGTGTGTGTGTGTGTGTGTGTGTGTGTGTGTATATATATATATATATATATATATATTCCAGAATTTAAAAATTGGAGGTCTCTTTCAGGGCAGAGAAGGGGCTGGTGGTGCAGTGGGCAAGGCACTGTACTGCTACGTGTTAAGATCAGCAGTTCGAATCCACCAGCTCCTCCCCAAACATATGAGGAGGCGGTTCGATCCCATAGTCACAGTCTCAGAGACCATATGGAGCAGGTCGACTCTGACTAACAGGATGGCTCTGAATCAGAATCAACTCCCTGAGAGGAGTGCTGGTTTGGGGACCAGGAGAGTGCAATCTGTCCCCGCCCCCATGCCAGAGAGGAGCACACCTTATTGTGTAGTCATAAGCTTTTCCAGGTGCAAACACAGAAAAGTGAGGCAGATTTCTCCTGAGCCAGGTTCGCAGTTATTCAAGGTGCAGAATGGCTGCTCGCTGGCAAGAAGATCCCATTAGGGAAAGGCAGGCCCTTAAGCTGAGTGAATTTCTAGCTGGAAGGAAATTGACCCACCGTGGCCTCCTGGCCCAGTCTTAGCCCTTCTCTCTCGTCAGAGCACTCAGAAATCCAGACTCTGGCAGAGTTCACTCCAGCTCACTTAGCTGAGAGACCAAACATCAAGCTAATTAACGAACACAAAAGTGACTGCTCCAGATATACTGAGATTGCAACATCAGCTACTCCAGCAAATGTGCCTACTGTGCTTTGAGAACATTCCTGAAGAACATCTCTAGCACAGTTTCATGGTGGTTACTGGTCTACGCAGCTGGTAACAACTCAGAATCTCAACCCCCTCCCTGATAGCAAACCAGGAGGGAGTCCCTGAGTACCTTCTCCCAGCTCATGTGCGATGTTCCAGGAGGCTCTCACCAGCACTGAGCCAAAATTCCCAGGGCTGTCTTTCAGCCCAAATTAAGATGCTGCTAAATTAAATTGTGAACGAGGGTGAACTGCGGCGAGGTACCCCTGAGTCCATTCTTGGCCATTAGCTAAGATGAAAATGTCAGCCATTTACATCCTTCTAAATCATAACATATAATAGCCACTGACTCCATCCTCAAAGAAGGCCCATCTTCATTTCAAAGCATGAATGAATAAGTCAAGAGGGCATCTACAAGTCTACCTCTGTGGCCTTCCAGAAACCACATGCGTGTTGCAATCCCTCCTTCAAGTCCCTCGGAGCAGACCTGGGAATAAGATCGCGTTCTCTAAAATCTTACCAACATTTTAAAAAAAAGGGTTCCTGCAAAATTCCCCCAAGTTCCTCCTCGTCCCCAGGGAAATGGCGAGTAGTGGTCCCGCCACTGAGCCCATTCCTTCCCATAGCAACTCCAGGGAGCAAAGAATGGGCCCTGTGAGCTCCCAGGACTAGCTCTTCATGGGAGTAGAAACCCTCAGCTTCCCCCGTAGAGCCAGAGGCAGTGTTCAACTGCTGACCTAAGGTGCAGTCCACTCCAACTCCAGGGCTCCACTGTTATCCTCTAAGCAACTGTCTTTTCTCAAACACGATTTTAAATCCATAGCCAATTGCAAATCCTCCGTGAAGAGTCTCTACTAGGCTTATCGGATGAGACTAAAGTGTAAATATTCTGGGGGTGGTAGCTGGGAAATGATGTTGACCTTTAAACTGGTCGCCTTAGAAAAGGGTACACTCCCAACCCCTGTGTTTTGCTGTCCAGGCCACTTCTGATGAGGTCGCACCTGGCAAAGCTGACAATCCACCAGAGGAAGACCGCTTACTCAACTTCTTCGTGCCAAGAGCATTGCGGGGGAGGTAAGGGGGGGGGGGGCGGCTCGGGGAGAATGATGTAAGCTCCTATCAAAGGGAGTTAGGATTTATACCTTGCTTTTGATTAGTTTTCCTCACGAGGTGATAATTATTATTAATTGGTTTTCTGTTTTATTTTATTGGAATGCTGAAAGGTGGAAGGTGCCCCTCATTCCAGCAAGAGGGGGAGCCAGACAAGTACCTGGAACTCTCAGGGAAAAGGCTCTTTACATACCTAGCTGAACCTGCAGTGAAGCAGGGGCCATGATCAAGTGCAGCAACTCAAAACCACAAGTCACAACAGGTATCAACTTGGTAGCTGCCCTTGGGAGTGAGAAGGGCAGAGTAGGGGCAAGTATTGATCCACAGGAAATAAAGGTGTACATTTCAATGTGCACGTGGTGACTTGGAGGAACTGCCCGAAGCAGGCAGCTGCTGCCCAGAGAGCCGTGCAACCTCGATAAGAGAAACAAGTAAGCCTGTCTTCAATCTCCTCCCATAAATAAAGACAAGCTGCTACCATCAGCTCAGATGACTGTGTTGGGTCCTTGGTGAGGGAAGCAAAAGGTTTCCTTGTAATACATTGAGACCTCTTCCTCTGGAACATTGGGTACAAATTCAGGCCATCTGAATCATCCAGAAATACCCAATCTGAGAAATAAGCGTAACCATTAGCCTGTCCACAAGGAAAGCACCACACCAGAGACCTCTGCTCCCTAATCATAAAGCCCATTATCGAGTCACGAGTCAAAGCAACTACAGAGGCAGACACACGAAAGAATGGGACAGAGCACTGAGATTACAGAAACAAATCCATTCCCTTATGGACTACTGATTTTTTGAAAGAGGACTGAAATTCATTAAAGGGTGTAGGCAGAGCCAGATATACATTTGCATTAAAAAAAGAAGACCCCATATGTCTCCCCAACTACAAAAATTAACTCAAGATGAATCAAACACTTAAATGCAAAACCTAAAACTATATAGATTACCAATTTGAAAAATAGGGGTAAACTTGGAGACCACACACATGGTATACATACACATACTAGCATGCAAAAGCACACAGAAGAAGACAAACTGGATGATTGGGACCTCCAAACATTAAACATTTATGCACGTCAAAAAATTTCACCAAAGAGTAAAAATGGAAACTTACAGATGGGGAAGGGATTTTGGAAATGACATACCAGACAAGAAACTAATTATCTAAGATTTCTGGGAAACTTCCATAACTGAACAACAAAAAGGCAATCCACTTTACAAATGGACAGGGGCTATGGATCATCAAAAGTCATCAAAGAAACATGTAGACGGGTAATAAAAATATAAAGAAATGCTCACAATCATTAGCCATTAGAGACATGCAAATCAAAACAATAATGATCATCTCACCCAGGCAATAATAGCAAACTTCAAAAATACAGGAAACAAAAATCTGCTGGTTAGAGTGCTGAAGGTCTGAAACCTTCATGGATTATCAGTGAAATTGTAAAATAGTGCAAGCACTGTAGAAAGCAATATGGCACTTCCTTTAAAACTTGCAAATAGAAACACCATGTGATCCAGCAATCTCACTTGTAGGTCTATATATCCTAGAGAAATAAAAGCCGTGACACTAATAGATATGTGTATACCTATGTGCCAACATTGCAGCATTATTCACAACAATCAGAAAATGTCCATCAGCTGATGAACAGATAAAGAAATGATGATATGGATGTTTAAGGTCACTATGAGTCACCAATTGACTCTATGGTAGCGAGTTTGAGGTTTTTTTATACATAATGGAATATTATGCAAAGTTAAAGAATAAAAGCAAATCTGTGAAACTTCTCATAACATTTGGTGAACCTAGGGAACATTCTGCTGAGTAAAATAAACAATTACACAAGGACAAATATTTGCATAAATATTGCATATTTACTACTGTAAAAAGTCAAGAAAAGATTGCCTATTTATACCACAATTTAGGGATTCCTAATTTTGCCACTGCAACGGCACTCAAATGTGGATCCTACCAAACAATGGACAGCCTTGGGAAGAAAGGGAATTCACCACACTTCATTGTGCTCCTGCAGAACCTGGAATGGGTCAAGAGGAAGTTGTGTGGACGGAACACAGCAACACAGCATGGCTTTCAATCAGGCAAGGTGTGCGTCCGGGTGGTATCCCCTCGCCATACTTGTTCAATCTGTGTGCTGTGACAATCACCATAGAAGCTGAAGGAGAGATTTGGAAGAATTGGAAGAAGGCTTATTAACAGCCTCCAATAAGCAGAGGACACAACTGCTGCTTGTTGAAAGTGAGGAGGAATTGAAACACTTGCTGATAAAGACCAAGCATTGTAGCTTCCGGTATGGATGATGACGCGATATAAAGAAGATCGAAAGCCTCACAGAAGAACCAGTAGGTAACATCATGATAAACGGAGAAAAGGTTGAAATTGCCAGGGACTTTTTCTTACTTGGATCCACAATAATTGCATGTGGAATCCGCAGTCAAGAGATGGAAAAATGTATTGCATAGGGTAAATCAGCTGCATAAGACCTCTACAAAGTATTGATGAGCAAAGATGTTACTGTGATAACTAAGTGCTCCTGGTTCAGGTCATGGTCTTCTCCATTGCATTATGGACGTGGGAGAGTTGGACACTGAATGAGGAAGACCATAGAAGAAAAGATACATTTGAATCCTGGTGCTGGAGAATAATATTGAAAGTACCGTGGATGGCGAAAAGAACAAGCCCATCTCTTTTTGCAGAATTAAGGCCAGCGTAGTCCTTAGAGGCAAAGATGGCAAGATTTCATCTTATCTACAGTGGACATGTTGCCAGGAGAGAGCAGTCCCTCAAGGAGGACATTATGTTGGGTCAAAGTAGAGGGGTGGCCAAAAAGAGGAAGGCCCTTAACAAGATGGCTTCACACCGTGGTACATCGATGTGCACAGGCATAGGGATGGTGTGGGGATGGTGCAGGACAGTGCAGTGTTTCCTTCTGTTGTGCTATGGGTCAGAGTCAACTCATTGGCACGGAACAACAGTAACGTAGGTAAGGTGGAGAATCTACTGCTTTGCGAACACTCTCTGCTCTAATGGTCCAGGATCACCACCCTGGAGTAAGCCTCTCTGGATTCTTCCTCTCCACCCATTTTGTGGTACCAGGGTCCCTAGGACCCTCCACACCTTCCTCTGCTTTCTCTCCTTAGATCCCGTCTGTGTTCTGCTCATTTGCTTCCCTCTGGCTGTGTCTACCCACTTTCTCTATTTCTTTTTAGAGATGCTATAAAGTCTCTCCTTGTGGAATCACTATTCCACTATTAGTGGAATCACTAATAGTTTTGTCTCAAGATGGGCGCACTGAACTGCCATGGCTGATTGAGGTCTCTGCTCTCTGGCTCTCCTCATTCATTGTGTTTGTTCAATTTTCTCTTCCAGTAGGTATTTGCTTCACCCTTCCTTTGAATATTCGGAGTTCCAGCGTTGTCATCTGTATGGGTTTCGTTTCATGTGGGAGGGGGTGGCTGCAGGGGGAAGATCTTTGCTTCAAAGGACAGCATATCCTCTTGGCTCCTCCTCCAGTCCAAGTTTAACACATGAAAAATAAACCAAAGTTACAGTACCGGAGATGGGGGTTCTGTTGTTATTCAAAGATGAGAATATACCTGTCTTGTATTAGATATACAAGTCTATCTATAGATTAACCATAAGAACTCAAGAGTTAAGCATGATACACACAAAGCAAACAGCATTCCTTTCTATCGACCAGGAACAACAGGGAAACATAATAACAAAAAGATATCGTTAACAGTTGCAGTAAGAATTGTGGACTACCCACAAATAAAATTAACAAATAAATGTGGGGAAGTGTGGCAAAAAAATTAAAAATTCTATTGAGGTGTATAAGCAAAGAACTGAATAGATAAATATGCTATGTTTGTGGGTGGGAAGACTCACTACCCTAAGATGTCCTCATTACTCATCTATAAAACGTCTCTGTAATTCCAACAAAATCCCTACAGTGGTTCCCCAATCCCAAAATGTATCTGAAAGTGCAAAGAGCCTAGAACCACCAAAATAATTATGAAGAAGGAAAAAAAAGTGGAACTTGCATTACTCAAAATTACGATCCCACAGTGATTACAGCAGAATAGGGTTGTTTCCTGTAGATAAACATACAATTGACAAAGAACAGAAAACTTCAAAAAAACAGGTTTTTGGCATAGGGGAAAACCCAATCAATGGCACTGGGACAACTGATGATCCATATTCAAAAAACTAAAATTCATTTTTATGTCATGGTACACAGATATCAACTCTAGGAAGCTGAAGAACATTCAACTTCGAGACCTTTCGGTGAATGCATGGGAACAAGGTGTTGACGCTGAGGTCGATGGAGATCATATTCAACAAGAAACAAAAAGCACATGGTACGAAGATGAAATGGACTACAAGTAAAAGCAGATCTACATTACAAGGGAGCACTTCTGTTCATTAAATGGCATCATAAAAAAGTCAAAACCTAAGCCTCAGAGTTGGAGGAGGTATTTGGAGCCCATAAAAGTTACAAAGAATTCATCTAAAATATAAATGATTCTTATAAATTATTATAGAAAAATTGGCAAAGTCCATGAATGACAATTCATAAAAATTGAATATAATATTGCATGGTGACTAAGCACATGAAGAGATGCTCAATCACACTCGAAGGCAGAGAAATGCAAATGAAAACCCTAATAGGCCACCATTCCCATCAGGCGGCACAAATGAAACTTCTGGGAGCTAAGTGGATAGGACTGCTGAAGCAGCATGATTGCGAGGGCTTTGGCAAGCAATTTGAAAATGCCCACTAAGTTGAAGCTGGGCATATGCGTTCTCTGTTGTTGTGTGCCATCTAGTTCATTGCAACTTGAGACTAACCAGAAGACAATTGTCCCCTGGGACTTCCAAGTCTATAATCAGTATAGAAGCAGATGGGCTCATCTTTCTCGTTCTCCCACAGAGAAGATGGTGTGTGTGAACCACTGACCTTTCAGTGATTAGCTCAGCCCCAGTGGCAAAGGGGTCCCTTCGGTAAACTCTAAAACCTGCCATCTCTCTTCCATGCTCTACACAATCTGTGGTGCATTGTGATAGTCAGATATTATGCCAACTTGAGTGGCTCGTGATTCTCTGACGATATGATCAAACCTATTATGGTGAACCCAATGATAGGATCTTTGGTGAAGCAGTCAAACAGTTCATCTGGGCACAGTTCGAGAGAGGTTGCCTTCAGGGTCTGGACAGTGTGTGGAACTAGCTCATATCCACTGCTGGATCTGAAGCCTGCATCTGGTTCATGGACTTCCTGTTATATCACCTGCTGATTCTAGAAGCCACTGGCAGACTGCTGACCTTGGATTCCTTCAATCAAAGTCAGATTCATTCAGCCCTGTATCTTCCATCCAGCAGTTCACATGCTTCCTGATTTCTCTTCCTTTGCTCCCGCAGCTACCAGAGTCAAGAGAAGCCTTCAGCTGACATCTGGCCCAAGGAGTTAAACCTGACTGAACATACCACTCCCCCAGCTATGTAGGCCCTGTCTTGATACAAATCTCTTTCTAGATATAGACACATACAAGCATCACTGATTTGGCTTCTCTATAGAACCCAGTCTCACACATGCATACATATTCCTAAGCAGATATGTACAAAGATGTTTACTGCCACACTACTTATAAGAGCAAAAACAATAGAACTATCTTATTGTTCTGTAAGGGGATGAATAAGCTGATTTATTAATAGAAGTGAGCACTACAGAGCAATTAAAGGCAGTTCCTTATTAGGATTCTCGTCTTCCATGCAGGAAAGTCAGGTTCTGCTTCTAGTCAATAGACTCCAGGGCAGCCACCATCCATCTGTCAATGGAGGTTTACATGTTGCTGTGGTGTTGACTATGTTTCAGCAGAGCTTCCAGACGAATATGGACTAGAAAGAAAGGCCTGGCAGTCCCAACTGAAAACTCGCCAAACAAAAATCCTATGGATCACTGTGGTCTGATCCATGACAGATAACAGGGGTGGCACACATCTGGGCAATGTTTTCTTTCATTCTATTGTCACTGTGTGTCAGGGGCCAACCCACTAGGGATTAGTAAAATTAAACTCTATGTGTGTTAGTCTGGGTAGACTAGAGAAACAAATTCACAAACACACAAATGGATATAAGGAAGAGGTTTATATACAAGAGGAATGGAACACTGAGAAAACATCACAACCCAGTCCAGCCCAAGGTCATAAGTCCAGTAGCAGCCCATATGTCCGATACCAGTCTATAAAGTCTTCTTCAGTCTCACAAAGCACATACAATGACACCAGGACAATCATAGGCCAGTGGGTGCAGAGTCTTGTGTATCCAGCAGCAGTAAGAGCATGCCAGTGCTGGCAGGGGTCTCCCTATGACTCTTCATTTCAAGGGTTCAGGGTCTATGAGCATGCTGCCATCTTGTCTTGTCAGTAGAGTGTCTTCCAAGGCACTGAGTCTATAGTCTCTCGCCTCCACGGGGGAAAAATCATGGGATTTCCCAGAATTCTCAAAGAAAGCCATGCCCACACAGAGGTCTCATTGGCTAGCTCCAGGTTGACAGGCTAGACTCCACCTCTACACTCCTAATCATGAAACTGACACCAAAGTACAAGGCTGTCACCTATGGATAAAGTGCGGGAACAATGCCGAGTTCAAAACAAGCTGCAAGATGGAGTGGTACACAGCACCATGCAAGAGCCACACACATTTTAAGACATCGCTGCCCCCCAAAGGGAGTCTGCCAAATGGGCTTGGGAAGTATAGCAACTTTGGCATAGGAGTGACTCAAGGCAAGGGTGGGTGGGAGATAGGAAAGTTTTTGAAATATTCAAAATATTTTCTTTCAGAAAGAAAATATTGGAGGGGAGAAAGATGAGCGCGAGCTCATGAGCTCCACCATACCCAGCCAAATGTGAATAGCTGGATAATGTGCATGTTGGGACCCATATATAGGATCCCATAGAATCCTGAATGCTTGAAAGAATTCATTCTTAAAAAAAAAAATCCTATCCAGAACAAAATGGCAAGCCTTGTGACATAATTAAAGGCTCTCTAAAACCATATGCTGCCTTGGACAAAACCAATATGTTTGGCCTTCACTGTCCACCTCAGCGGCTGGACTTGACATCAATGATTTTTGCTCCATGCTCCCCCCCCCCTTTTTTCAAAAAAAAAATCAAAGTCTGAAAGTCTTGAGCATTTGACGGATTCAAAAAATATATATTCATAAGAATGTGCCAGGGGCTCAAAGGCAACTTAAAAAGGAGGATTCCGGAGATGTTTGGGGCAAGAGAAGCCGTGGAAGCATCAAAGGATTATGTCATGACTTGGAAGAGAGCAAAATCCATTTACACACTAAGTTCTGATTTTTTTTTCTTTTTTAATTCAGGAGGCACAACCAAAGGCACTTGGCTCAAGACTGTTCATGTTCTCCCATCGCGGAGTGAACACCCTGCACTGACAGTGCCCTCGGAATGAACGTCAGCGGCACATTAGAAATGAGACCACAGCTTCACAAGAGGGAAGTCATTTCGCACAAGGCTCCCATGGTAGCTGTAAATGATCACAGATCCTTTCGTCCACCAGAAGGGATTTATCCATGCATTTTGCCCAGAGAATGGCAAACTTGTTAATCAAACACCAAACCCCACGGGTGGACAGAAATGAAACACGGTTTTCACAGTGAGAGCTGATCCAGCAGCCACAAGGAGGAGAGAGCAGTGCTGTGGGAGCAACCAAGGAATTAGAGAACCTGACCTGCATAGAGCGAGGGATTTGATGAGCGACTGCCTCCTGCATGATTTCTGAATCTGCTCGCCGTCCAGTCCTCTCCTAATCAGGAGAAAAGACTGCGCGAGTCCCAGCCCACTTTGCAGACAAGAATTCCGTTGTCAATTGTCCGTTCATCTTACAAAGCCTACATTATGCTTGCATTGCCATACACTCAGCAACGCATAGACATCTTTGCTCGTAAGCAGTTATGTATTTATTCCACAAATATTCATTGAGTGCCTACTATGGCCAGGGGCTGAAGATGGTAAAAATGTGGCACAAAACTGCCATATCCCTTTTCAAGTAAAATTGGTAGTAAATTAACTACATGATTCACAAAATAAGTGATGAATTCCTTTTAACAGGACTTTTCTGTTTTCCTCATTTGTCAATGGATAAATCTCCCGACAAAAGGGTTCCTTTTCATCCCAGATAATTGGTCTTGTATCATTTTTTTAGTACTTCAGTTTTTCTGCCTAGGTCATAGTATGTGCCTGAGGTCTTAAAAGTTTGCAAATAACCATTCAGTGTACAATAATTGATATCTGTTTTTCTAGAGCAGCAGAAGAAGGCGAGTCAAGGAAATCATTTCTTCCAAGAATAAAGACTTCCTTGGTCAGGAGACCAGCAGACCAGGATGGTCGCTAGTTACTTGTATTGTGTAAGTTGCTCAGGGATTCAATAGAAAAATCCTGATCAAAGGTGTGGGAAATCATAACAGTAATCCAAATTCTTATGAAATATGAACTTCCTAAAACCTTGGAGCCTGTATGTACCTCTAAAACTGGTTGCACTGAAAAATCCATCTTTAAACTTTAATCCAAAAATATTCCCTGAAGTCTTCTTTAAAGCAAACAATAAATTAGCTTATTTAGGAGAGAATGTCTGCCTTGAACACCATGCTCTTTTGAAGAAGGCTCCCTATGGAATCAAACTGACAGTAGCCACTTGAAAGATCAGAGAGAAGGCAGAGAATCCATGATAATAAAAATGATTTAGAAAAGGAAAGACAAGAATGGCTGCCCACCTTGATGAAAATCATGAATGTCACTGCCTGGTCCATAGAGAATTGTTGGATTGGTGTATGTTTTTGCTGCATTGATGTTCTACAACAGTTAAAAAGGGGGTTGCCAGTCATTAATATGGAATTCATCCTTCTGAAGACTAGGACCAGGTTTTATTTTACAAAAACGATTTTAGTTTAACTTTGCTTACTCCAAAAATGAAATACATAAAAGCATGAGAGAAAATGTATTGTTGCTTATTCTATGCTAAATACCATTAAGCAATTTCCACTGAGTAACTTAACATTTGTTTAGGACGATTCTTCATTGTGGTATTATTTTCACTCCCATTTTACAGATGAGCAAAAATGAGACACAAAGGCATTCATAATCTTTTCAAAGTCACAAAGCCAATAACCAGTTGATCTGTAATTCAAACAAAAAGCATACGCACATGCATATAGATATATGGCATGTTTTTAGGCTCTGTAGTATGGAATTATTTATAACAGCCAGAAAGAGCCAAAAATGTTAACAGCATCCACTGTCATGAGAACAGAAGAACCAGGTAATACTGGGATGCCATGACTGGCCTCTCTAATCAGTGTCACAAAAGAATGTCCTGGACAAAGAAGTGTATGTGTATTGCAGTAAATCACCGTGGCAATCACTGAATCTGGTGTCGACTTGAGGATTAAGAGTTGAGGGATGGAGTCTAGCCTGTCAATCTGGAGATAGCCAATGAAACCTCTGTGTGGGCCTGGCCTTCTCCTGAGAATTCTGGGAAATCCAGTACTTCCTTCTTAGAGGCAGGAGACACCTTTCTCTCTGCCACTTCCTGGGAGACACTGCAGCTGACAAGACACATGACAGCGTGCTGATAAACCCTGAGTCCTGGAAACTGGTGCAGCCACGAGGAGACTCCTGCTAGCACGGAAATGCTTCTACCGCCACCAGATACACAAGACTCTGAACCCACTGGCCTGTGGTTGTCCTGGTGTCATCGCATGTGCTTCGTGAGTCTGAAGAGGACTTAATAAATTGTTATCAGACAAATGAGCTAATATCAGACCTATGACCTTGGACTCCACTAACTTGGGATGTTTTCTTCATGTACAATTACCTTTATATAAAACTTTCTCTTATATACATACGGCTGTTTATGAATTTGTTTCTCTAGTCTACCCAGACTAAAAAGCACAATCCAAAATCCTACAGAAGAAAAGATTTAATGGTCAGTTTGAGACTGATGGAGGCCTCATAAATTTGACCCTTAGATACCCTTAAGCCTAGAACTGATCCCACCCCTGAGGATCACCTTAGATACAAACAACAGATGGGCCTCCAAAGTCAACACTAACATGAGTGGGGAATGGATGCCTCTATACAATCAACCAGATGAGGCCAGCTGGGCAGCCTGGGCCCAAACACCAAGCTCAGAGGCAGGAAGGAGCAGGACTTGTAGCTGCTATGGGGGGGGATGACAGTCAATGTCACAGAGCAAAGTATGTATACAATGGTTGAATGGAACACTAATGTGCTCTGTAAACTCTCACTCAAACTATAATAAGTAAAAGAGTGAGAAGCTCAATAGTAAAATATTAATATACGATAAGGTTCTAAAATACTCATTAATTAATTTTTTAGCAGGAAGAAGTTCCTATTTCAGTGGAATGAATAGCTATCACCACAGAGACACTGCAGAAAGGGAGGGTAAAGGCAAGGGATGGAAGAACATGTGAGTAACAGAGGTCCAGCAAGGTCACCTACTAATTCATAGACTCATGGGCTTCGCCCCAACAGGAAGAGGACAGAACCTGATCACCAACACAGGGACTGGATCTTTCAGACAAGAGAAAGGCAGCTTCACAATACCGAGTGGGGACTTACATTTCTCCTACAAAGGAGTCAGATGTGTTACATAAGTCTTCCAAGGCAGGAATATCATCAGTTCATTCAACAAATAAGGAACTGCTATGTTTCAGTCACTTAGGTAAAATCTGGAGAGGAAAAATGACAGGTTCCTTCTATGAGTCCTTCATCATCTATTTCTGTTGAACAAACTACCTCGAAATGTAATGGCTTCAGATAATAGTGATTATCCCGGCTTCTGAGGATTGAGGATCCGGGAGCAGTTAGGCGGTTTGGGCTCAGGTTCTCTGGGCCGGCAGTTCCCAGACTGATTCTCACAATTGAGGATGATTCACTAGGAGGACTCACAGCACTCAGTATACGTTACTCGTGTCTGCGATGTAGCACAGCAAAGGAACATGAAGTACATCATCACATGGAAAAGGCACACGGAGCAAGGTCTAGAGGAAATCAGACAGCTGACAGGTCATGCTTAACTTTTCCAGCACTGAATGACTAATAGGTGTACAAATTTGTCTAAAAGGGATGCTCAGTGTACAGTTTGCAAAGCGTATGTTGGAGGTTGGCCATGTAGGCACTTACTGCCTAGCATGTACCAAGATTCCAGAGTCCTGGGAGAAAAGTGTGTCCTGGTGTAAGTAATACTGTTCTCACAAATACTCTGTGCACAAAAACGTATCAACCAGGGGCTATGTAGTGGGAACCTTATGAAACCCAACTCCTCAAATGCAGCCAAGAACCAATCTTAAACAACAGGTTTCTTGGCTAGCAGTCTCAGGTCTGCTAAGTTAATGCTTTCTGTATAGCTGCTCCTGAGATTGCAATTTGAAGTTGGGGTGCATCATGATGCCTCGACTGTGGCTGGAGGGTACCCTTCCAATGAAACTCACTCATCGCGATTGGCTAGAGTGCTCCAGGCACTGTGGGCTTTTAGCTGGAAGTTCCTCATCCTGTTGTTCTTGGTATAAGGCTGCCCGAGAGTCTTCAAGGCATCGTCATTGGTGTTCCCCAAAAGGAGGGATCTCCTTAAAGAGTAGCGAAGACTGAAGGCCCAATCTTCAGTAACCTAATCTCAGCCATAGGCTATTGTTCACACGGCTGAAACCTGGAATCAGGTCAGGGGGGACTAGAGCACTCTATGAATGCCAGAAGACAGAGGCCTCTTGGGGCCATTTTGAAGACTGGCAACATAGCTGACCCCAGTTCCCAATGACTCACATTTATCCCACATGCACAAGTCACCAAACCTCCGCAAAGGTCTCAAAGGGTTCATCTTATCACAACATCACTTCAGAGTCTTAACTTAGACCATCTGAATCTGGGCAGGTCCCACCCACAAGGAAGGCACTGTTGTTTGTCTCCACAGGATAGGGAGAGTGGGGCCAGAACTCATCCCAGTGTGTCATGTCTTAAGAGCAACAAACTGGCATGGAGCAGCAAACTAACAGAGAGGCCTGCAGGGCTAATCCCAATCCCAGCTACGTGGATCCCCCTCCCCAGAAGAATGCACTGCAGAGGAGAACATTGAAGGCCAGGGAGAGAAATGGGTCTGCCCAGACCATACTGGAGCAAACTAAGAGGGAAAGAGAAGAAGCAAGGGTGGGGGTGAGGGAACTGCATCCTGGCCTATCAAGACTCCAGGATGACATTCCTGCTCAGAGCAGCCAACGCATAGAGAGGACCATAGAACTGGTCCTACCAGGAGACACGATATCCCCTCACTGAATCACAGCCCTCCAGAGGACAGCAATGGAGACATAGAGCAGGAATTGTGCTCTGTCTGACTGCTCACACACCAGCCCAAAACATGAAGGAAGCACAAGAGCCACAAAGGGGTGGGGAGGGGGCAAGGCAATAAAGTCCTTGCGAGATCCCTGAAACTGACTTCTGTCTCGGGGAGCAGGGCTTGGCACCTCATCAGACCCAATCAGAAAACATTCATGAAGGTTATCACAGACCTGGAACTATGTATAGACTTTGTGTTTCTTCATGACTATCTATTTAAGATAGGCAGGATTACTTAAAAGACTGGGGAGAAAACAGCAGGTTCAATGATTCTGGTGAGGACATGGGAGAGGAGTAGGTGGGGGAAAGGGAGGGGGAAACTCACAAACCCGGGACAAGGGAACAACACGAGATCTAAAATCAATGACAAGGAGGAGTTTAGAATGCTTGGTGGGGTTTGAGCAATTGCAGGGTAGCCAACAGGAATTATGAGAGCAGCATGAAGGCTGAACATGATAGTGGGACAAAAGGAAAGTAAAAGGAAACTGAGGAAAGAACTAGGAGACAAAAGCCATTATAAATGGCTTCTATAAGAAGTTTAAATATAGGCATGCATATATGTAAATATATTAGTATATAATATAGGGATATAGGTTTATATGCATATATTTAAATTTTAAGTATTAAGGTAGCAGATGGACATTAGACCTCTCTGATGCAAGTCCTCCCTCAATGCAAGAACTCTTGATTCTAAAAACCTGACATTCTGTGATACTCCCCTTCCCTGATATGATGGTTGAAGACAAAATGGGTGCAAAAGCAAATGTGGTGAAGAAAGCTCATGGTGCCCAGCTATCAAAAGATAAAGTATCTGGAGTCTTAAGGGCTTGAAGATAAACATGTGACTAGCTGGGTAGCAACAAAGCCCACATGGAAAAGAAATGCACCGGCATGTGGGATCATGAGGTGTCAACAGGATCAAGTATCAGGCATCAGAAGACCCCAAACAAACAATCTTATCTATGTGAACTTAAAGGGTCAGAGTAGAGACCCAAAGCCCATCTGTAGACAATGGGACATCCTCTCACAGAAGGGTTACAAGGGACGAACCATTTAGGGTGAAGTCTAGCATCAATGAAACACATAATATTCCTCTAGTTCTGTACTGCTTCTTTCCCCAACCCAGTATCATAATCCTAGTTCCACCGTATAAACCCGCCTAGACCAAAGGATGTACAATGATACAGATAATAGCTCTTGATACATGAAAACTAAGATAAATCCCTCAGGAACAGTAATGGCAGTAGTGATGCCATGAGGATAAGAGGAAGGTAGGGGGAGAAAGGGGAACAGATCACAATGATTGATGTATAACCCCTCGCCACCAAGGAGGACAAACAACAGAAATGTGGGTGAAAGGAGACAGCAGACAATGTAAGGTATGAAAATAATAATCATTTATAATTTATCAAGGGTTCATGAGAGTGGGAAGGGTGGTGAAGGAAGGAAAATAAAGAAGAGATGATACTAAGTGTTCAAGTAGAAAGAAAATGTTTTGAAAAGGATGATGGCAAACATATTTACAAATGTGCTTGATACGATTGATAAATGGATTGTTATGAGAGTTGTCAGAGCCCTCAATACAATGATCTATCAAAAAAATAAATCTGGTGAGGTATATATTAGGGTCCTCCATTGTTATTCCTAATGCACATCTCTTTGGGTATGGTTCCTTTTGATCTGTAGCCATATATAACTAAAGACACAAATAATCTGTCCTCACACAAGCAGTGAATAATGGTGGGGAAAGCAGAAAATGAGCATTATAAACATTCATTCTCACAGAGAGAGAAATGGGAGGCAAATTGAGATCACGGGTCCATATCCAAACTCTGAGCCTGTCACAATGACAAAAGACAGCTATGCAAATATGTGATGACTCTGATTGAAATCTTGAGGTGAGGTAGAGAGAGAACCATTTAGGGCTCTTGGCCCCACCCTCTGTGGTCTTGGGTCCGCCCTCTAGGGCAGCCTTCCTTTTGGATGAAAGGCAATCTATGTTCACAGGTAAGTAGTTTCATTGACCCTGCACACCTACTTGTAGCTGTGAGGTGTGTGTGATCCAGTCATTTTATACTCCTTGCCTTTTTCAGTTTGAGTGACTAGTGCTTAGTTCACGTTGGTGGCGTTCAAGTACAATGTTCCTAATTTTATGAACCCCCAATCCAAAAAAAGGGGGAAAAGATGTAAATATTGGCACT
The DNA here is from genome assembly GCA_004026705.1 of Nesogale talazaci. Taxonomy (NCBI): domain Eukaryota; kingdom Metazoa; phylum Chordata; class Mammalia; order Afrosoricida; family Tenrecidae; genus Nesogale; species Nesogale talazaci. The sequence goes on along the minus strand of PVJH01000396.1, from coordinate 278,741 downwards.
ATATATATACATATATAATATAGTGATTAAAACGGTTTGAGCCTCCAATAAAATTATTTAATAAAAAAATTGTTTTGAGCCCCAAAGTCAAATGTTCTTCAAGTGAGACACTTGTGGGTCTTGTATGAGTCATTTTATTCCAAAGACCTAAATTCTTTAGCCTGGACTTATGCTGAGATTGCTAAGGTACAATGCCCTTCATCTTTTCCCAAGCCCTATTCTTGATTAGGGGGATTAGGGAGGCAAACCATTAGTTTTGTTTCGTTTTGTTTTGTTTTCAAAGATGTATTTTTTTAGAAAACAATAAAATTAAGAAGCCTCTCTACTGAATAGGGAATTAAAGAAAAGGTGATTTACAAATATCTGGAATAAAAGAAAATATTCCTTCAGGTACTATAGTGATTATAAAATATGTAGCTCTTAGAGCTCTTATCACAATCCATACATTCATTGTGCCAAGCACATTTGCACATATGTTATCATCATCATTTTCAAAATATTTTCTTTCTATGTGAGTCCTTGATACCAGTTCATTTTCCCCCTCCTTCTCCCTCTCTCATGAACCCTTGATAATTTTATAACAAAAATAATTTTCCCCATGTCATACACTGACCACAGCCTTCCTTCACACACTTTTCTGTTATCCATCCCTTAGGAAGGGGTTATATATAGATCACTGTGAACGGTTCCCCCTTCCCCCCCCCCCCACCTTATCCTTATCCTCCTGGTATCTCTAGTCTCCTTATTTATCTTGAAGGGTTTATCTGTCCTGGATCCCCTGTGTTTCAAGCTCTTATCTCTAGCAATGTGCATGCCTTGGTCTAGCCAGATTGTGAGGTGGAATTGGGGTCATGATAGTGGGAAGCCGGGAGGAAGCATTAAAGAACTTGAGGAAAGTTAGTCTTTTTAGGGAGTCGTTTGTCTTATTAGAGCTCCAGTGGTGTAGTGGTTACATGTTGGGCAGTTCAAAGCCAGCAGCCACCCAGCAGAAGAAAGATGAATCTTTCTACTCCCTTACAGAATTATAGCCTCAGAAACTTACAGGGACAATTCTATCCTGCCTTACAGGGTCGCTACAAGTTAAAACTTGCTCAATGGCTGGGAGTTTGGTTTGACTTTAGGCCTTATGGGACAGTTTTCTGAGACACTCTCTTTAATTTTGAAAATCTTCATGAACGATATACAGTCACATCCTAGGTGTCATTTTGGAAGTTGTGTTGCTGGTTGCGCTCTGAATTGTCTCGTTGCTCAGTTGCCATGTCTTAAGGTTAGCATGGCTGACCATTTGGAATGGCCGAGAATCTTCCAAATCAGTGAGTCCTGGCCCTTCTTTCCTTTAAACAGTCCTCCCTCGGCTTATCTCTTTCCTCTTGCATTGGGTTATCAGCATTAAGACAAAACCAGAAGGCACGCACCAACACTCTGGTTAGAAATATCCTCAGCTACATCATCCAGTTCATTCAGTAGGCTTTCTTCTTACAATGCTACAGAGGCTGGGGATGCTTCTTTCTGCCACTGCACCATACTTCCAGTGCCATTGAGACTGCTCTCATTTTCATTGAAGCCTCCATTGGAAGCCTCCTCAATGTCTAAATACCTACGAACAGCACCTTCAAGGAACTTGAAGACTTCATTCAAGATGCTTCCAAATTATTTTTTCAGTTTCATTAGCACGTCATCCACATCCCATACAATTCAATAATTCAACCAAACTCAAAATTCTTACTGCTTGTCCACTGCCCACTTCTCAGTTTCAAAGCCATTCTCACATCTCTCCACTTCTGATATCATCATCTTCATTGATAGCTGATAAATGATCTCAAAGTACTTACCAGTAAACAACAGTCATTATTATCTTGCCAAGTTTCCAAGGGTCAAAATTCAGGAGCCACTCAGACTGATGATGTGGGCTGAGGGTATCTCATGAAATTGTAGTAAAGCTGGATTTCTTAGACTTTCACGCGTTACAGAAGAAAATGCTTTGCCTCTCTCCCAAAGAGTAAGCTGGAGGCTTCAAACTGCTGACCTTGAGCTGTTAGCACCCCAATGGGTAACCAGGGTGCCAACAAGGCCATGCCCTGGGGAAGGATTATTCCTTGGCTCTTAGTTTCTGGTGTTGGTAAGTAATTGTGGGAATTTCTTGATTTATAGAAGCTTCCATCCAATCTATTTTTCCATTATCACACAACTGTCTTCCTTTGTGTGCTTGTACCTTCTCTGTGTTTCCCCCTCTTTTTAGAAGAACAATGTTGAGTTTCGGACCCACTGTAATCTAGTATGACCTCAATTTCACTGAAGTTACACATTGACTTTCAATGGGGCTCTGGGAGTGGGGACATCATTCAGCCCAATAAAGGACCTGGAAAAAAATACAGAAAAATTGAGTTCAATTTACCAGAAGAGTAAAAATCTGGAATCACACAAGAGGCCTTGTTCAATTTTAGGTTGAAAGGATGAAAATGATCTGTTGAATACAGGGAAGAGGAAGTATCTCAAACTATGAGAAGGGTTTCCATGCATGTCTCTTTTTGCCTATCCAGTCTACCTGGTGCAATTTAAAACCACAAAGCACTTCCTCAGAGGAATTTTGGAATGATTTAATGCAATATCGATATTTTTGGAAGATGCATTGCCACTTACTAGATGAATCAGAGGTGTAATGGTTTATGATGGACTCTCTGCTTAGAAGTGCCTTTTTGAGTTTACTGAAACCCATATGAAGGCTGAGCATGATAGTGAGTCAAGAGGAAAGTAAAAGGAGATTGCAGAAAAAACCAGGAGGCAAAGGGCATTTATAGAGGTCTAAATATAGACATGCTCATATGTATTTATATATTTACATATGATGAAGGGGAAATAGATCTAGGTACATATATTTATATGTTTAGTACTAAGGTAGCATATGGACATTGGGCCTCTACTCAAGTACTCCCTCAACTCAAGAACACTTTGTTCTATTAACCTGGTATTCCATGGTGCTCACCTTCCTGACAGGATCTCTGAAGACAAAGCGGGTGCATAAGAAAATGTGGTGAAAAAAGTTGATGGTGCCTGGCTATCAAAAGATATAGCATCTGGGGTCTTAAAAACTTGAAGATAAACAAGCAGTCATCTAGCTGAGAAGCAACAAAGTTCACAGGGAAGAAGCACACCACTCTGTGTGATCAAGAGGTGTCAATAGGATCAGGTATAAGGCATCAGCGAACAAAAAAAATCATATCATTGTGAATGGGGGGAGTGTGGAGGGGAGGCCCAAAGCCCATCTGTAGGCAACTGGGCATCCCCTTACAGAAGGATCTCAGGGAGGAGACAAGCCAATCAGGGTGCAGTATAGCACCAATGAAACATTCAACTTTCCTCTAGTTCTTGAATACTTGGCATCTGACCCCACTATCATGATCCCAATTCTTCCTTTCAAGTCCAGCTAGACCAGAGGATATACATTGGTACATATAGGAACTGGAAACACAGGGAATCCAGGGCAGATGATCCCTTCAGGACCATTGGTGAACGTGGCGATATTGGGAGGGTGGAAGGGAGGTGGGGTAGAAAGAGGGAACCCATCACAATGATCTACATAAAACCTCCTCCCTGGGGGACAGACAATAGAAAAGTGGGTGATGGGAGACATCAGACAATGTAAGACATGACAAAATAATAATAATTTATAAATTATCAAGGTTTTATGAGCGAGGTGGGGCTGGGAGGGCACATGAGGAGCTGAGACCAGGGGTTCAAGTAGAAAGCAAATGCTTTGAGAATGATGAGGGCAACAAATGTGCAAATGTGCTTGACACAATGGATGTATGTGTGGACTGTGATAAGAGTCATATGAGCCCCCAATAAAGTGATTTTTTAAAAATAAGTGATTCACTAAAAGACCAAACTTCCACTATAAACAAAGAGGGATGCACCAAATGAAAATTACAAATGCGAGAGTCTGATAAATGTCCTTAGCTTGGCGAAGCACACAGCAATTCAAGCTAGAACAGTGACTATTTAAATAGGGAGACAGGAGGAAGAAATGCTAACCCAAGTGCCTTTGACATGAAATGGATGTAAAAACAGTTCTAAGAATGGAAGGAAAAGTAGGTCAGGCAAGAACACTGACATCATTAAGAACTACTTTTTTTATTTTCCACTATTAGGTTAATACAATCTCATTATAATAAATTTGTAAACTACAAATAAGCATCAAATAGAAAGCAAAAATCACCCATAATGGTTACAGACTGTGTATTCCTTTTCTGACTGCTAAATGAATAGGTGGAGTTCTATACAAGAGGACTTCAAAAACTTTATGTAAACATTCTACTGATTGTTCATTCCATATCTCCAGAAACTTGTTTGACGTCCCCTCATATATGGAATTTTTAAAAGGTATGATTTTTCCAAATGGTTTCATATTTTTATGAATATACAAGTAACACATAAAACTAAATATCTCTATACCTATAGATGTGTGTATAAATTTTGCCTCTAAATATTATGGAGAGACACAGAATAGAATGTAAAATTCACCTGTAGTTTTTTTTTTTTTCCACTTAAGGAAAACAGTTGGGTGGTAACACCTGGTATTTTTCTGGAAGCCATTTTTCATTGCAAATGTTTTTAACGCAAAAAGAGGCTCATGCTGCTTAGTTAACTGTTTCTCTGGTGCTGCTGCCAGGTCCGCAGAGGACTGCTACCTGCCATGGCTACATTCAGCCACTCCAAAGAAGAAGAAGCAGGCTATCTGCTCTCGTAATGATTTACAGCCTGGGAAACCCTATGCAGGATGGTTGTGAGTCAGAACCACTGTGGTGACCCTGGGGGCTTTCATTCTTTCCTCTTTTTAAAGAGCATTATTGAGACACAGATAAAATGTCATACAATCCAATGGTTCTATCAGAAGGAGGGGTGTGCACTCATCTCAATCCTTTGGAATATTTTCTTCTTTCTTCTACCCCTTGCTGTTGATTTTATAACAAATTTCCACTGTTATGGACAAGACTCGGGAATTACACCTTGTTGCATACAAATTTATACATTTGCCTATTATTTCCTCACGATAAATGCTTAGGATAGATGTGCCACGTGTAAACATATCCCCTGCCTTAGAATTTTCCCACAAATAATATACCAATGTAGTCTCACACCAGAAGTGTAAAAGCTACCTGCGGTGTCTTCAGAGTTACTGAATACAGTCAATTCATTTATGATCATTGCTGATATAATAAGGAAATGTAGTTTCGATTTTCATCGCTTCCATTACAAATAAGAGTGAACGTATTTCTAAATGATTAGAGTCCTCTCCTGCCCCCCTTGATATAGATGTCTGTTTCATTTGGGGTATTTGTTGGGATCCAATTTTTATGGAGATCTGCAGACCCTTGTGGGGATCTCTCTCCCTGGTGGTCTTCCCTTTGCTTAGGCACTATCAGAAATGTTAAGCTCAAGACCCACTTTCCCCTGGAATGATCTCATTCATGGAACACAGAGGCTCACATTCATCGGCAAGGGGATTAGGACTTCCACCTGTTTGGAATCTCTAACAATTTGTAACCAGCCCCCATCTACACAAATGAACATTCACTTCTTCTTTTTAAAGCCCAGGACTGACATAGTTCTATCCTCAGAACATAAAGAAGAACCTACAGAATTAGTAAATGGTTGCAGCAAGTTCACATTTGCCTGACTCCAAAATTCATTCATCTCTAACCACGGCAAATGCTTTAAAAACCCCTTTCAGGGCTGAGAGCAGGGGCACCCTATCTGTGTTGTCCATTAGAAGCACCTGAGAAGCATCTAACATTCCTGACACCCACTCTTTACCCCTCTCCAATTACCTAAGTCAAGCACCCAAATTTTTGAGGAGCCCCAATTCAATGAGCAGTTAAGCATGGGAAGCATTGACCAAGATTTTTGTCCCATGTTACTGAAAGTGGTACTGGCTGACAGCCCTCGGGTGCCAGGCCTCTTAAGAATTCTTGGTTAAAAAGAGTTTTCAAGCCCAACCTCAAATCACTTTGCAGGCTGTGAAGACTCCCTTTCCATAACTTGGGAAATCTAAGTCAGACCTCCCTGTGGGGTAGAATAAGTCCTTATGACTGCATAACAGCCCACATCCATTCTGTCTCCTTCTTGTCTATCTCAATTATCAACTCGGAGGGATTTCTTCATCATCTCAGAGACTGCTTCCTCCGCCTATCTCAAAAGTATGCATTTTCTCTAAAAGAATCGATAAATAAAAGCTTCCTCCATGGCCTAATATATACATGAAGGTAGTGATGAAAGCATATTCAGTGCAGTGAAATGACGATGGAGACAAACTGTGGCCGTTACATTATCTGGTGCTAACTTGCAAAGGGATGGAGTCTAGCCTGTCAATCAGGTCACAGTCGGATGATCCCATTTGGAGGCGCCACAGAGATAACTGCACACAGATATGCACTGACTCTGTTCACCTTTCTGCTGACAAGCCACTTGGAGAGCCCTGAGGGAACCAGAGCCCTGGAGCTGGAGGAGCCACAGGGAGAGCCAAGCCAGTGCTGAGATGCTTCCACCACCACTGCGTCCATAAGACGTTCCACCCACTGACCTGTGACCTTCCTGCGTTTGATGTCATTGCATGTATAGCATGAATATGAAGACAAAACTATAGCTTGGTATTGGACATATGGGCTCATATTGGACTTATAGACTTGATCTGCATTGGGCTGGGATATTTCCTTAATATACAATTACTCTTTGATACAAAGCTTTTTCTCATACACATATGAATGCCATTGAATTTTTTTCTCTAGTCTACCCAGACTAATACACCAACCATGGAGTAAAATTGTAGGTTCAGATCTACCTCTCCACCCACACAATAATGGCAGTGTTCTGAAGCCGTCATTGAGGACTTCTCTGACGCTCATTGACTCATTACCCCAAATACAGAAACAAATGCTTATTGATTTGTACTCTACATATCTTCAGTCAGCAGTAATTCAGGATTTGGATTCTTAGCGGTACAGGAAAAAGGAAAAGCAATTTCTTGGACCAGCTCCCAGAGTTAAGCATATTTAAAGACTACTAAAGGCTCAGATAGTGGCAGTGTCCCTAAATTCAGTTTTGCAGTAAGAACTGAAGCGCAACTCACAGGTGCAAAAGGAAAATTAAAAAAACCCACCATGAAGCTAGCCTCAAACTTTTTAAACAGAGGGTCAGTTCACTGTCCCTCAGACCATTGGAGGGCCAAACTATAATTAAAAAAAAAAAAACTATGAACAAAAGCCTTGCGGGCCTGGGACGAGTAAGCTGCTAAAGCAGGACAGGCAGGGCAGCAAATGTCCTTGGTGGGCCGCATGGTCTTTGGGCCATAGTTTGAGGACCCCTGAAAATAGATATGTGACTAAAAGAAGGAAAAAGCAAATCCTATTTTTTTTAAAAAAGCATATGCCAAAGGCAGTTGTGTCCAGAAAGTAATACTTGTATATGCACGCATCTATCTCCCCAGAAACACACACTTCACTTCCACTTTGTCAGGCTTTATAAAGTACTGCCCATTTCCAAATTCCCCTATCACCATCATCATGCACCATTCCCAAGGAACCCAGACAGTGTCGTTGTCTGAAAGACTGGCAAGCTTCCTGCCTCAATGTATACCTTCCCTTAACAATGATCCCCATTCAATAAAGGGCAAACCTCCAAGAAGAGTGATTGTCAGTTAAAGGCTGTGGTTTCTGTTTCTGGCTTTCCACAATCAATGTACTACCAGAAACCAGCTTGACATACATTGAAGTGCTTAAGGATGAAAAGAAACACTAATGTCAAATCTATCACTCAAAGCCTAATGGGGGAAATAATAAATTTGGAGGTGTGAAAACCTGAGTCCTAATCTGACACTCATGAGCTGGGTGAGCCTGGGCCAGGAAATGAACTACTCTTAATCTCAATTCCTTTATCTGCAATATGGGTGTGTCTGTCTGAATAGACGAGAGAAACAAATTCATAGGCAAACTCATATGTGCATAAGAAACAACTTTACATACAAGAGCAATTGGATGTTGAGAAAATGTCCCCAGTCCAGTCCAGATCAAGTCCATAAATCCAATATTAGCCCATATGTCTGATACCAATCTATAAAGACTTCTTCAAAATCACAAAGCACATGAAATGAGGCCAAATGCAAGAAGATCACAGGCCAGTGGGTAGAAGGTCTTGTGAATGTAGCGGCAGTAGCGGCATCTCAGCACTGGCAGGAATCTCCATGTGGTTCCTCCAACTCCAGGGCTCATGTGTCTTATCAGCAAGCATGTCTCACAGGGAGTGATTGTGTGTTTCATCTCCAGCGAGCTATTTATCTGCTTACTGCCTCCAGATGAGATCACCAAGCTGCGATCTGATTGACCAGCTAAACTCTACTCCTTTACTCTTAAGTCTCAAATTAACAACAAATAAGGTAACTACCACGATGGGCTTAATGGTATTTGTGAACCTCAACAAATGGTCGAGAGGTCAAATGTGATTAACATATATCAAAACACTTCAGAAATGAAGGTTCTGTACAAATACCACTTCTAATTAGATCTTGGAAAAAACAGAGCTTAAAAGACCTCTGATACCACATAGTTGCATAAATATGTGTGAGGACAACTCCACCAGAGAAAAACACCTATTAATCCAAGTTGCCATATCTTGCATCTATTTCCTAACACCTTTGAGACCAAGAGGATTATGTTGTGGAAGCAAAAGACCAAGGAATGAAAGACAACGGAGGCTAAAATAAACTTTGAATTTAGACTGAGAAATCATTTCCATCTCAAAATCCAGATTTGGTATGCGTTTGATTGTGAGAGCTGATTTTGTTTACTATCATAGAAAGTGCTGGGATAAAGCACTTCATTCCCTTTTGGGGCCTGAGCATCCTTTTTTTTTTTTCTCTAAAAATCCCTGAGAAACTAGATTTATACAACAATACACCACAATTCACCCACAGAGTTTTAAGGAATTCTGCGAGGTAAGACAAAAATCATCAATGCGAAGACTTTATAGTCTATGCCAATGTAACCTCTGAAATTTTCAATTCATGGAATTATTTCTATCTTACTAAATAAAGTCTTAGGTGGGGACTGGGAGGTGTTGGGAAACTAATCGAGCCATGAGGTGTGGGAGCTGTTGCATAATAACTGCACTTATGGGTGTACCACTTCACAGATGGCCCACAGAAGGCCTTCAGCAGAGGCCAAAAAGCATAGTCCAGTTATACACAAACACCTAACCCCAAGCTGATGCCTGACATTAATAAAGACATATTAGATAATGTTCTTCTTTCAACTGGTTTTCTCCTTAGGAAACCCTCAGAAGAAATCAGGATATAGTCTTATGAAACGAAGTCATCAGAGAGTATTTGGGTGCTGAAGAATTGATCAACTTCAGTAAACACAATTGTCGCCATACCATCTTCTCTATTGTGTCTTTTCAAAATAAGAGCCCACACACTCTTCTTCCCTTGACACATCATAAATGAAACAGCACTCACAGAGGTTGCTTGCTTATGAGGGCCTGTGACTACAAAGTCCAGTGGCCTTTCATGAACACACTGGCCATTCCTTTTTCTGGAAATAGATCCTCTCTTTGACTCAGCTGATACATGATCCCATACTGGCAGCCCTCCTACCTTCTAATTACCCAGTTTTCCTATCCCTTATCCTTCTCATGGGTCTTGGTCATCTTAGTCCCCAGTGTTCTCCTTTGGCACTCTCCCACTAGGAAACCTGAGCTTCTTTTTGCACACAGATGTTCTTCTATATCCATCAATCTATGCCAAGACTCAGCTCAAATTAACTACTCAACCTTTCTATTAAAGATCTGCCCATATTTCAAATTTTCTTATCCTCCCCCAAGACTCCAGAACTCAATCCAAGATTGAACCCACCACTTTTCCCACAAATACAAGGGTCTGCTTCTACTTTTCCACTTTTGATAAGCTTCCTATCTCTTATCATCTGTGGTAGTTACATAATTTCATGTTAACTTGATAAATAAGAATGAAGGTGTAGAGGCTAGCCTGTCAATCAGGTCACAGACTAGTGATCCCTCCTTGTGGCCATGGTCTCCTCACAAGGAGTCTGGACTTTTTCTCTTTCTCCCTGGAGGCGGGGCACATTCTCTCTCTGCTTCATCATCTTGTTGACAAGCCACAGGGAGTCACACTACTGGCAGCCGGAGTCCTAGAGGCATGTCCACCGCCATTGGACCCACAAGACTTTCCACCCACCAGCCTTTGATCTTCCTGCATTCGGCATCATTATGTGTGCTGTGTGAGTCTGAAGAGAAATTCATGAATTAGCATCAGACTTATGGGCTCATATTAAACTTATGGACTTGATCTGGACTGGACTGGACTGGGATGTTTCATTGATGCGTAATTACTTCCCAATATAACATTCTCTCTTCCATCTGTATGAGTGTCTCTGGATTTCTCTATTCAGCCTGGACGAAAACACCCTCTGTGGTCGTTACATAATTTTATGTCAACTTGAACATATGTAAAAGTGTAGGGGTGGTGTTTGACCTATCAATGGTGGTCATTCGTGTCACAGTCTGATGGTACCCCCTTTGGGCCATGGCCTTCTCATAAGGGAGATCCAGGGAACCTCTCTCTCTCTCTCTCTCTCTCTCTCTCTCTCTCTCTCTCTCTCTCTCTCTCTCTGTCTCTCTCTCTCTGTCTTCACCTTCCTTCCTGCTGGCCACCTAGAGAACTGCCAGAGCCGTGCCATGTTTTCACCAATCTTGGATCCACTTGCACTCACTGGTCTGTGATATTCCTGCATTCTGCAGCATTGCATGTGACTGCATGAGTCTGAAGGGGGGTTAATAAGCTAACATCTGAATTATGGACTTGAGTTGGACTGGGCTGGAATGTGTTCTTGATATAGAATTACTTCTTGTTATAAAGCTCTTTTCTACACATCTATGAGTGTCTCTGGATTTGTTTCTCTATTAAACCTGGCCGAACCCACTATCAAAGCCATCCTTCTACTCCACACAACATTGGCAAACTTCCTGGTCCATGGATCTTTCAAGTTGTCCCTCACATCCACTGGTTCCTTCCATTCTCATAGTCAAACACTGCAATAGCTTCCTAAGTGAATTCTGACCTACCCTCTCTTCTGACTCTTAAACAAGCTCTGCATAGCGACTTCAAGTAATTATTTCAAAGTAACATGTTACAGTTAAAACTATCAATGCTTCTGCTTTGATAGTAGAGATTCCTCATTCTAAAATCTCAAGCTCTTCCTTATCCAGCATTATCTTCCACTAGCACCCTAAAGAAGGCACTAGGCTCTAGCTGTTTCCCTACACTTGCCTCGAGAGTTCCTGCTTCCCCTGAAATATTCTTGTGATCCCTAACCCACCACCAAATCCCCCATGTGAAGTGAAAGAGCTTTCTTCAACATCCTGTATAAACTTCTCCTGATTTCTGCTGTCAAAAGATGAACTCTGAAACCAAAGCAACCGGCGTATGTTTTCACTTCAATTAGCTGTAATTCCTTCATCTGTAAAGTCAACAAAACAAAAGTCGATGGTAATTATTGTGCACTGACTTGCTCTACCTCAGCAGTCTGCATTGAATTGCTCACCAACTAAATTAGACATCCTACTTGCTTTATAATAAAGCTTTGCTAAACCAATAGTCATGCTCATTGGTTTACTTCTTGTCTATGACTGTTTTCACCCTTGAGGGCCAGAGCTGAGTTCTTGCAACCAAGAATGCACAGCCCATGAAATATTTACTCTCTGGCTCTTTACAGAAAAGACTCCTTCCCGTCTCCATTCTTCTTCTAGGAGAGTTCATATTATTTATTTCCCATCATTCCTCAGAGGTGGATTAGGTCCTACTGATTAGCTCAAGCCAAGAGTTCAAGAAGGCAGAAATCAGATGGAAATTGTCTTCTGGCTTCTATTGGACTGTTAACTGCTGTCAAGGAAAGCCATGGGCATGTGAGACCTTTTTCTGTACAGCAGTGTTCCAGTATGCCTGCTCCAGCTGCCTGGAGACGTTGCCAGGGTGGCTTTCTGACCCCAGATGTTGGAAATTTATAGCCACCTTTCTGTGTCTTCAAGTTGCTGATAAAGAACTGAGTGATAACTGTCTAGTTGAATAACCAAAAGATGAAGACAACAGCGCATTTGAAAGTGCTTCATAAAACAAGAAGGCTGTTCTCTATAACTAAGCAAATCCTCAAACCTCTGTTGCCTGCCCCTAGCTCTTAGCACCACATCTCACATCCCTGAAATGCTGTTGTTCACCAGAGCACAATCCTGGACCCTCCTCCTGCTTCACTCTGCTTCAAAGATGGCGCCCCTCTAGCTTCAATAGCCACAGAGATCAAAAACAAACTTATTTAGGCATATGAACTTTCTTAAAAGTTAAGATGAAATTAACTCTTTAGAACGCATTTGCATTGTGATTTTTATATACTTTCTAAAGCCCAGGGGCCTTCTGATTCTGTATCTACAGGCTTCTGAATGATGAACCCTATCTTACTATGGCATTGGATGATCACACCTGCATATCAAAGCAGATCACTCTCGTAAGGTAAAGATGCCTGTAAGCATGTGCCCACTAGCATTCCCACAGCCAACTCAAAATCAATATGCCCACATGTAGAGTTAGCTTCTTGCTGCTCCTCTTATCATGCTACTTTTACATAAGTCAATGGTACCAGTTTCTTCAAGGAGAAACTGGTCATCATTCAGATCCTCTCTCTCTCTCTCTCTCTCTCTCTCTCTCTCTCTCTCTCTTCTTCGTAGACAATCAACTAGAAGGACTTGACAACTCTGCCTCTCCAGTCACTCTTGAATCTGTCCATGTCTCCATCTCAGCTGACAGAAATCGCTCCAGCCCACCAGTCCCTCCTCCAGAAGGCTGCAGGAGCTGCTGAATTGGCCTCTCTGCTTCCATTCTGTCCTGTCTTCTTCCTGTACCTTAAAACAGGCATATTACATTGAACAATATAATGATGTTGATTTAAAACCTTTAATATATGGACCTGTTGCTATCAATTCCAACTCATAAGAACCCTATGTATGACAGAGTAGAACTGTGCTCCACAACAGTTTTCAATGGATGATTTTTCAAAGTGGTTGTCAAACCTTTCTTTCTTACTTTCTTTCTTTTTTTTCTAAGTAGATTGAAAGAGAAATCCTTGGTAGTTGGGGGTGGACTTAAGTCTCCACCATACAGGTTAGCAGCCAAATGTGCTCACTGTTTACACCCCCCACGGGACCCCACAACCCAGGAACTCCAACTCCATGTTATTCTCACCATTTAGCCTTCTCTATTGCCCCTCTTCCTGAAAGGGCTCCACACCACCCTACCATATTAGCTAACACTTCTCTGAGTGACATTTTATGCCACTTCCAACATGTACATGTTACTCTCTGCCCATAATGTCCTTTCTCACCCTCCATCTTATTTCCTACCATCATCATCATCTTACCTCCTACCAGAACTATCCTATGCCCTTCCTTTCCCTCATGCAAATTGTCCTCCTGACTAATTCTGCCTCACCTTTCAGTTCTCGGCTTTGATATCACTTTACTCCCTTGTTGACTCCATGTTGGCGAAGCTCTAAGATATGCCAACCACTGGTCTAAGCTCTGGTGGTGCTGTGGGATCAATGTTGGATCATAAAGTTGGTAGCTCAAACTCCCAGCCACTCTATGGGTATGTTAGTCTGGGTAGACTAGAGAAACGAATTCATAAACACGCATGTGTATATGACAGGGTTTTAGATAAAGGATAATGATACATTAAGAAAACATCCCGGGGCTGAGCCCCAGTGGCGTAGTGGTTGTGCGTGGGACTGCGGCCCACTGGAACAGAGGTTCAATTCCAGCAGTGGGGCTGGGCCTCCTACTCCCACCACCGGAGAGCAGTGATGCCCCCCCCCCCAAAAAAAGAAAGAAAACATCCCAATCCAGTCCATTCTAAGACCATAAGTCCGATATCAGTGCATATGTCCGAGATCAATCTATAAAGTCCTCTTCAGACTCAGAAAACACATGCAATGATGCCAAATGCAGAACAATCACAAGCCAGTGGGTAGAAAGTCTTTGGATCCAGTGGTGTTAAAAGCATCTCAGCACTGGCAGGGGTCTCCACATGGCTTCTCTGGCTTCAGAGGTCTTGTTGCATCTTGTCAGTTGCAATATATCCTAGGGAGTGACAGAGAGAGAGAGAGAGAGAGGGAGAGAGAGAGAGAGAGAGAGAGAGAGAAAGAGAGAGAGAGAGAGAGAGACTCCCTCCTCTAAGAAGGAAAATCAGGATTTCCCCGAATTCTCAGGGAATTCACACAGAAGTCTCACTGGCTATAATCTGATTGACAGGCTAGATTCCACCCCTACATGCTTCATCCTAAAATTGAGAAATGATTATATCTACCACAATGGGAGAAAGAAAGGCTGTCTGTTCCCAGAAAGATTTATCGACCATGAATGCTAGGTAGGGTACCTATGATCCAATGGGTGACAATGGGTTTGGCTTGGGGGGTTGGGTTTAGCAAAAAGATCAATCAATAAGAAGATAGTCCCAAACACTGTCCTAAAGAAGCTATAAATCACATCAGGACATTAGATCAATAATGACAATAATGCCCCCTAAGTTGCTCAAGGCTGAATTAGAATCCCTCAACATAGGCTTTTGTAACTTAATCAACTCCTGTGGTTTCCTAGATACCTCCACTCCTGTTGGTTCTTCTGCCTTTCCCAATGACAAGACTATAAACTCTTTTATAAGCAAGGCCCATTATTTTATTTATCACCCATGCCCAGTGCTGTGCCTGGCACCCAGCAAGTGTTTAGATCCTCATTGAATGAATCTTGTAGTCAACCATTAAATCTGACCTGAATTAGTCAGTTCTGCTGAGGAAGGGAACACTACTACAGGGAACACAATGGGAAATTTTAGAGAGAAAGGCCTGCTGTTCATGTGTCCCAGCCTTGCCAAACCCATAGTCGCAGGTAGCGTGCTTCTGATATGCACTAGCTGGCCTGGATTTCTTGTTAAGCAGATAATCCCAGCAGTCCTTCTTGCCTGGAGGATAAATACTGTGTCTACCTAATTAGAAGCACCCCCTGGGACTCTGAGACCTCAGGAGGCCAGTCACCAAGCTGTGCCCTTGGTCACTGGAACCTAAGCAACGTCATGGCAGGTAAGCACTGGGGACACAGCAGCGAGGAGAGGCCCAGGAGCACAGTCAAGTGAGATCCCTGCAGCTTTGCTCCAACATCCCTGCCAGGCCAGCCCAGCCCAAATCTGTGTGCATGCACCACCGCCATGTTTGTAGATGGGTACGCAATGGAAAAGAGAGAAAGAAACCCAAACTAAGGGGTGGCTATGTCTTTTATGAGCACTGATAAGGCCTCCGGCACAAACGTGATTTTCCTGCGTGCCTAAGAATGAGAGTTAGCATTTAGGGAGCTCACCTGCTGTGGACCAGGTTCTCATCACTGGATACACCATGAGGTACACACCAGTATCTACATTTGCTGATGAGGATGCAGGGGCAGCCTCCCAGGTGGTTCACCACGAGCCAATCAATGATACGGTCAAGAAGCCAATAGGATATCAACTCAGCAGGCTGACTCCAAGCCTGAATCTCTCCACTTAACCTCCATGTACAGAGGAGTCCGAGCTCTCCCCTCCACCTGGCCAGCATGTCAGTTTCAAACAAGGGCAAGGACCAGGTATGTGAATCCAGTAGGCCAGAGAGACCAGACTCTGTTTGAAGGGCAGTCCATGTACCTGGCCAATTATTGTCAGGCGGTCATTAAAAATCTGATGGTGCTGGGTGCTCCTATATTCCAAAAGGAGGTCATCTGTTTGTTTTTAACCTGGGAGAAAAGAATGGAAGCAATTTCCTAGGACTTCAACCAGGGGGACTGAGACGGCCATATGAATAATAAAGGAGATGAGCTTACAGGGGAGGGGAGGTTTGGGAGTAAGAGAGGGCCTGCTCACCTTTTACATGTTGCGTCTGGTAGAAAAGAAGCAAAAGTGTCCTGAGAATTGAAATTGAACAACCAACCTAGCAGAGGATGGAAGAGAGGTTCTTGGGCTTCCCTAGGTGAACCCTCTGCCTCCAGTTCTACCTAGAAAGTACTCATTGAGCACAACCTAATCTGTTTGCTGTGTAAATGGTTTGCTGTATAAGCAGCAGGCTAACCAGGACCCTCATGTCTTTCAGGACCAGGATTCCTAGGAACAAGCCGGAGGTGTGGCATCAATTGCCTTTGGAAAATTACTGTGTCCGAGGAAACATGCAAGTCCTACAGGGAATACAAGAATGACCCCAATTCTCAAGGGCCTTCTCCAAAGGAGGCGAAGACATCTGCACACAAGACTATCTGACCAGTCAGAAGGCAGCAGTGACCTTATGAGTAATATAAATACCCAAGAAGAATCAAGTAAGGGGAGAGAAGTCATTCTCTTTCGTCTATAAAAGTGATCCTTAGGTGGTGGTAGAAGTTGTTGAACTTGACAGTGAGGGAGTGCCAGAGTTCTGCCAGGTCAAGACTAGGATTGGGCAGGAGAAGTAAACAGATTCCATGATAATGAAGGGGAGAGATGGAAAAGTACAGGCTGGATTTTGGCCAGGTCTGTGGCTCAGAGAAATGAGTATGGGTATTGGGTTCATGTGGAAGAAGACAAAAACTATAGTCTGTGGTCAGATCATAAAAAACCCAAATTGGTAGAATAAAGAGTTAGGACATATTTTTCAATGATGAATAACTTAGGCAGACAATAAAAGTACCCAAAGTTCTTGACAATCCTTATCTTTCCCAGTTCATAGACCTCCACCTCCCTCTTCCAACTTAATGAGCCTCAAAAAAAGCCCAGAAAAGGACACGTGCTTTGAATCTAATGAAGTATCAGAACTTTGATTTTCAAATTACCTCGGAAATCCTGAATCAGGTTCTTTGTGGCCCAGTGACCCTCATATTGTTGATTATTAACAGGTCCCGGCACTCAACAACTTTTGCCACAAAGCTAGCTGGGTGAAGGGAGGATACACCCCAAACTTTCTATAATAAGACTGACAGAGGAATGGTGAGGCTAAGACCCACGACTACCAAACAAAAACTACCGTATATACTCATGGAGAAGCTGAGTTTTTCAGCCCATTTTTCATGCAGCTTTTGTGCTAAAATTAAGTGCTTTGACTGATATTCAGGTCGGCTGATCCTTGAGTATAGACTGTGCTACTTAACTTTTGGGTGCCTCCATTTTAATATGTAAAATAGAGATAATAACAATATCTATGACAGAGTATTACTGTGAGTTTAATCAAGTAGTATAAACCATTTACGAATGTGGTTGGAAAAAGAGGAGCTTCCAAAATCCTGCGGAAAAAATGGAATAAAAAGGTAATGAATTTTTTTTTGCACCCTGATCATACAGGAAACAAGCAACAGATGAAACTCAAACAACTTCCTGCTATTCTCAACTCATAGATGCCCCCTCCTTTTCCATCCACAACCCAGTGGCTTATTTCATTAATTTTATTACTATTATTTATTATATGAGTTTGCAAAAAGTGACCCCGCTCCCTGGAGTAGATGTGGACTCATAATGACTCAGTAGGACAGAATTCACATGCAACATGTGGCTTCCAAGGCTGTATGTTTGGGGGAAAGCAGACCACCTCATCTTCTTCCCACTGAGCAGGGGGTGGGTGGGAACATCAGAGTCTGCCTGTTAGCCATGGAGTGCTGTGACCGCTTCCCCACCAGAGCCCCACAGCACGAGACTACCATGGAGTGAGTCAGCTGGACTTCCTACGAAGGCACTGGATAGTAAATTCTACCTTCAAACCATTCTCTAAAAAAATTTAAATTTTGTGTTCTCAAGGTATGTGCTGTTCCTCATGGTAGCTGTGTTGCCATGGTCACAGAAACACTGTAGTTCAATAAAAGAACACACACTCCTGGTTGATTTAAGAGATGGACACTCGTAGGACTAATTTCCCAACAAAAACAAGTACTCTCTTACTTTATAATTTTGTTTGCTTGTTTTCATTCCAGGAATCTGACTGCTGCTATTATGTGAAAATCAAATATCTTTCTGCTTAATTATCCTCCATTGTAAAGACACGATCTCCTTAAAGCAAATGGTCCATTTCCATAATGAACACTGCAACAGCAACTGAAACCTCAGGAAATTTACTATTATATCAATGGTTCCAACAAATCAATAAAAAAGACAAGCATTCTTATAAAATGAGAATCATTCATAATATAAATGCATTCATATAATGTCTGATGCTATTTAAGATGATAGGTTTGGTTCACCTATTAGATTAACAAAGATTTGTAAAAGGGGACACAGTACTGCCACAGGCCACCCAACAAATAAGTCTAAGCCATACAGATCCATTTATTTGAATGCATCAATTCTTCTTCTTTTTCCCCTCAAGCATTTAAAAAAACTAGAATACTCAAGTATTTGTCCTCAAATAATCAAACAAATCTAAAATTTGAATTTCCTACTTAGTAGGTATCTAACCTTAGTCCAATTTTCATCGGAATTTCCTCATCTGCTAGAAATAGTGATAATTCACAGGGTTAGGAGCAAGAACACATCAGAAATAGAATAACCCCAGTAGTGGGTCAAGCACAAGACCTAAGACAAACTTAGCTATGGGCTTTCAAAAAATTCATGGAAAAATAGAGTTAAAAAATGAGTTTTCCTTCCCATAAGCCTTTGAAATCCTTTTGTATTATTGTGATTTGCTACTTCAATAATGATATATGCATAAAGTAGAATGCTACTTACCCATTAAAAGGTATATCGTAGAGTAAGTAAGTGTAAGCATATTTCATACAGGGCATGGGCCAAACCTGGCCTACCACCAAATAAAGTTTTATGAGAATGCAGTCAGGGCTGAGCCCTGGTTGGGTAGTGGCTGTGCGGGGGACTGCAACCCAATGGGTTGGAGGTTCAATTCTAGTAGCAGCTCCACAGGAGCAAAGGGTGGGTCTCCTACTCCCACCACCAGAGGGCAGTGATGCCTTAAAAATAAAGAATGCAGGCATGCCTGTTTATTTGCATCTTTCGTACATCTGCTTTTGCACTATAGTCACAGAGTTGAATAGTAGAAGCAGAAACATGTGTCCCCCCCAAACCCCAAATATTTACTATCTGAACTTTTGCGGAAATAATTTTCCAGTCCCTGATGTACAGAAAAATGTATTAGAGAATATTTACAATGGAAAAATTCACAATCTACTAAGTAAAGAGATGCTTCCCAAGGGTAACTAGAGTTAAGTCTCCCTTTCTGTTAAAAATATGGATCCCGTCCTTTAAAGTTAATCATTGTTCTCTGAGTGATAAGACTTTTCCTTTATTCCCTATGCCGTGCTTATCTCCGATTTCTTTTTTTTGAAAGCAATAATCATAAATCATTTTTACTATAAGAGAAAAATGCAAAAGAAACAACAAAAGGGAAAAGGAAAGAAGAGATTTCAATTAAAACAGAGAGGGCAAGTAACACATTTACTGTAGAGATGATAAAAAGTCCTGTTTAACTCGGAAGAAAAATGTAGATTTGAGTTCTATGATAACTAAGATATCGCATCAAACTTGGCTGGGCCAAGATTCTCAGTGATTTGGTAGTTAAAGCCTGGTAATTCCCCATGATGAGATGCCTTGAAGGTGTGGACTGCTTCCAAGATAGGTAAACTTTTCCCATGTGGAAAAGTTAGCTTGCTGTTGCTGGATCTGGGTCCTGCCGCTGGTTCATTGCCTCCAGTTCTTTGGCTGCCGTCTTGCCTGCCAAATTCTAGGAGTTATCTGACTTACTGACTTGGGTTCACTTGCCTCTGCAGTCACAAGCTTTACCCAATTTTTTATTCACTCGCCTCTGAAGTCCAACAACTGGTTTATTCCCCACAGCTACTCAAGTCTGGAGAAGCCTCCAGCCCATCTACGCCTTGGACTTGGAACTTGCGCATCTAAAACTCTGTGAGCCATTTTCTTTCTATAAATCTTTCCATATACACACAGGAGAATCACAAGTTTTGCTTCTCCAGAGAACCCAGTCTAAGACATATTCTTATCTTACGAGGCCCATTGGCTCGATGACTAAGCAATCAGCTGCTAAACCAAAGGTCAATTATTCAGACCCACCAGCAGTTCTCAGAGCAAAAAGACCTAGTGTTCTACTCCCATAAAGGTTTCAGTCTTAGGAACTCTAGGGAGCAGTTTTACTCTGTCACAGGGTCCTAACGAACCGGAAACAGCCCAAACACATACAGGAACAGCCTCCTTGTCTCATCTTGTTTCTTCTCATCCACTCTCCCGACTAAGAACGTGAAAGATGGTGGAAGAAGCCAAGGCGGGAAATCTGATAGCAGAATCGTTACATGAGATGAAGAGAAGCTAAGCTCTATGGTTCCTAGAATAAATCACATTTTGAAGCTTTGAGAGACTCCAGACAAATCTTTGAACCCCAGAAATAACACAATATACCTAATGTAAGAAGACAAGTGGCAGAAAAAAATCTCATTTGAGACTGTCTTTTGGAATGCTTAATTAACAGATCTGTCAAAACATTTATTTCTTGCCTACTTGGAACAAGCAACTCAAAATGTCACCCATGCAAACACAAAAATATTTACATTGCATAGTGGGTTAAGTGATGATTATTACGGAGAAGACTTGGGTTCGGGTTTCTACCACAGACGCTAACTAATGGAGATGTTGTACTAAACTCATCTAAGAGTTTGAACAGTTTCCGAAGAGTAAATAAGAAGCTATGTTTACCTGTTGAGCTCGCATGGAGTGAGGAACATTCAAAAATGAGAATGTGAAAAAAAAAAAGTGGTAATGTCAGCTGGTTAGAGGTGCTGAGTTTAGAGATGGGATGCTGATTTTGGAGATTATCAGAGAACAATGAAGAAATCACTCCCCATGGACAGCATGCAGAAAAGAAGTGAACCCAGTGATGGAGCAGAGAATGGGACAAAACCTAGCAAACTGTGTGTGCAATCATGTCCAAGAATGATCTTCTCCAGTCTTTAAAATTTGTGTACAACATGCTGGTTTAACAACCTATACAGTAAATCACTAGAACGCAAAGGTTGTAGCATGATCCTTTGATATCAGTTGGAGTTATACCGCCAAAAGGCCGGCAGAGTCTCATGGAGCCACCATGGGAGGCAGTGTACAGAGTCAGATTGCCTGGCTTTTCCCCCATGCAAAGGTGACCAACTCTAGACAAATCTCTGACCTCTCTGAGCCTCAGTTTATAGCATGGAGATAAAGCACATCTCATAGGACTTTCAAAAACATGAGGTGCTGGAAGAAACGACAGAAAGGGAAGATCATATTAACACTGAATACTCAATTTTGTTACTCCGTGATAAGAACATCTTCAAGTTGTGATATACTTGCAATCCCAGAGAATAGGCTGAACTATTGAGTGATTGGTCTGCTCTTTCTAAGTATTACAGAAAGATCATCACATTAGTCAGAGTTCTCCAGAAAAATAAAATCTAAAGCATATATATATGTATAAAGCATATATATATATATATATGTAGAGAGAGAGAGATTTATCTTAAGGTTGTTGCCCATTCAGTTGTAGTGAGTAGCAAGCCCAAATTCCACCAGGAAGGTAGCAGATTTCCAAGGTAACTTGGAAGGTAACTTAGATTTCCAAGTTATAGTCTTATACAGAATTTCTTCTGCTCCAGAAAAGTCTCTTCTTTGGGCTCTAAGATCCTTCACCTGATTGAGGCTCACTCATTCTATCTCTTTCTCACCTAAAGTCATCGGAGGGTAGACGGTGACCACATCCACCTTGAACATTTACAGCAATAACTAGACCAATAGAGAACCAAGCAACTGGTCACCATGGCCTAACCACACCATGACACATAAAATGAACCATCAGATGCACAATCTTTGAAGAAGAAACCAAGTGAATTCTAATTCTGGCTTCTCACCAATCATGTGCCCAATGCCTGGCATAAAGCAGATCCTCTAAAAATGCAAGCGGGGTAGATTCTGCTTTAGAAATGCAGGTTGCTGGCCAGCAAATGGCATTTCCTACCAGAGTAGTGAACCCCACAAATTAACAAAAACGCTCCATCGAAATGGATTGGATGACAATAGTTTGTTTTTGCGAGTCCTCAGAGAAGCACACGTGTTCCACTCAGGGAGCAAAGGCCAGGGTGTGAGAGAGTGACCAGATCTTAGGGTTATCGGCCCCCAAGTCTAGCTGCCATTGGATTTTTCAACTTGTCACCCTGAACCTCTCTCACCCTGCGTCAGGAATAGTCCTTGATGGCAGTGGCAATTGGAAGGGGAACTTAGTGGAAATGCAAATGAGCTGGCTCAAGTTCCAACCTACTGAATACAAAACCCTAGGGTTGAGGGCCATGTTTTAAGAAACTCTCCAAGAAATGCTGACACATGCCCCACATGCACACACAGTGACAATCTCAGAGTGAACGCTTTCCCATCGGACACCAACAAGTTCTAGGTTTAGATGAGCTTTATATGCCAAAACAAAGGCAGTCATGGAGTTTAAGTTACCAGCCTGAATAGCACTTTGGGTTTGTATGTGTCCATAAAATTAGAGCTAATATGAAAGAACTCCAGTGGGCTTTAGTCAACAATGTGACACACAATTTTATAGCATTTATCATATAATGAATGGCTGCCCCCTGATGATCAACATTTGTAAATGTTATGCATGGCCTTCCGTGAATCTTTCAAAGAAAGAAAACATTCTTCTCTCTTCTAACAACAAATGTCACTGTCCTTCCTCCTCTGAGTAAACTTCACCCTGCTCCTTTTAGAAACACCCGTACATTCTGTGGGTTCAACTGGTCACATGAATAATCTTATTTATAGCACATGACTCGGCACTGGCTTCACAGTTATCTTGGACACCCATATCCTAGTAGACTTTTTACGGGTTCCTGAAAACGAATCAGCAACACACAGAATCATTGAATCATGGTTCTATGAAACCATTGTCCTAACTGGGACATGCTTTATAAGTGTACTCCAAATCTCCTAAAGGAGAAGAGACAAGCTTTCTCTCACAAAGGGCAGTGAGTAAATGTTTTAAGCTGTGTAGGCCACCTGGCCAGCTCTATTCCAATGGTTCAACTTCTCCATGGTAGTGCAGAAAAAGCCAATGACGATCTGTAATGGGTGCTCTGATACTGTTTCAATAAAGCTTTATGTATCATAAAACTTAAGAGTTTTTCATTTGGTTGGTTTAGTTTTTTTAATTTTAATAAATCACTTTACCAGGGATTCTTCTAGCTCTTAAAACCATCCATACATCAATTGCATCAAGGATATTAAAACTTAAGTTTTAATTAATGTTCTTTATGTCACAAAATGCTATTTTGTTCCCAACCACCTAACAATGTAAAACCCATTGTATATTATAAATGTTAAACCTTTTTTATCGCTTGAGGTGGTATGTTGAATTTAGCCTCTGGGCAAGTGGTTTGCTGACTAATGACCTAATATGCTTTAAACATAGCACTGGCTGTGATTGTTGTTATTATTATTATTATCATTTTTTACAACTAGTGATATTACCTTTCCAAGATTAAAATCAAGTTAGCGATATCAATTATTCCTTTCAAGATAAAAAATGAAATTGCTCACTTCCTAAACCTTCACCGACATTGGACTTAATCTGTTTCCTTTAATCGATTCCCTGAATGTACTTTTATCATCTTGAGTTATTTTAGCCTCTAGGGCCATATCTTTCCTTGGAAGGTCACTGCTAACACTCTTGTTTGTGCATCTTTTGTCAGTCATCATATGTTAAAACTCTTCCTGGAATATAAAAAAGAAGACAGGATAAATAGGCTTATTAGCATGAGTTCCTTCTCTCTCTCATGCAGTCTCTCATTGTTTGAACAGGAAGAACTTGCTCTTCTGCTATACTGTCTGGCCAAGCATGAAAAAAATGTTTACCAATGTCCTTATGTATATATGAAATTATTTGAGAGAAGTCATCTGTGGCAATCAAGTACTCATGTGTCAATTTTATGATTGGGAAGGTAGGGGTGGAATCTAGTCTGTCAATCTGGAGATAGCCAATGAGACCTCTGTGTGGGCAGGGCTTTCTCCTGAGAATTCTGGGAAGTCTCGCGGTATTTCCCTCAAGGAAAATGAGAGACCATCTCCCCAGTTGTTGGGGGACACTCGACTGACAAGACAAGTTGGCAGCATCTGAGGAACTGGAGGAGCTGGGGGAGAAGCCACACGGCCTTACCCTGATGGAACCAGACCTCTAAAGCAGGAAAAGCCACAGAGAGACCCCTGCCAGCGCTGAGGTGCTTCTACCACCAATGGATACTGCTGATGGACCCTGACACCTGGAAATTAGGAGCCATGAGAGGACCCCCTGCCAGAGCCGGGATGCTTCTACTGCTGCTGGACACACACACACTGCACCCACTGTCCTGTGATTGTCCTGTTGTCATTGCACATGCTTCAAAAATTGGAAGGAGATTTCATAGACTGGTTTCGGACATATGAGCTTGAACTGGAGCGGGTTGGGATGTTTTCTCAATGTTCCTTTCCTCTTGGATATAAATTTTTCCCTTATGACCACATGTGTGTTTGTGAATTTGTTTCTTTAGTCTACCCGAACTAACACATAGTCCTACCTGGACTAACCCAAGTCACAGTATATGAAGCCATGATCAAGGAAGTTTTCCTCTGTCCATTTCAAAGGCATCTGCTTGTTATTTCCCCCTCAGCAGCAAGCACTTGCTATGTGCAGAGAAAAACCTAATAAGAGCAGCTAATGGACAGCAAGTAGAGGCCTTCTGCTGCCCTTACACCCTCACTGCTGTGTCTGCAAGGCCTTTCGTCTCTGTCTTCTGGTAGACCTTAGCAGTTCCTAACAGGACACCCCAACCTGATTTAGCTTGCACCTATCCCCCAACACAAGAAGAGAAATGAATTCTTCAGAGCACTCCTCTCCCCATCTGTGATCATAAAAATAAACTCCAAAATTATTTTCTTTTCCTTCTTTGAGACAGGCAGTGTGGTAAACAGAATAATGGTTCTCCCAAGATATCTATGTATGAATCCTCAGAACTTGCGAGTCTATTACCTTACACAGCAAAGGGGAGTTATAAGTCTTTGCGATGAAGGATCTTGAGATGGGAAAATTATGCTGGAATATTTGTAAGGAACCAATTAACCACCAGTGTCCCTGTAAGAGGGGCAGGAGGGGACAGAGTCATAGAAGGAGATGTAATGATCGCAGCAGAAACTGGAATGATGTGGGGCCAGGATTCAAGGAAAGTGGAATGCTTCTGAAAAAGTAAAGACCAGTGCCATTGAATTGAACTTGACTCCCACAAGCCCATGTATAATTTCTGAGGCTATAAATGTATATGGGATCAGAGAGCCTCATCTACTGGTGAGTTTAAATATCCAGCCTTGCGATTAGTCCAATGCCTATCCAACATAACTCCCTGGGCCATCTAGAAGGTAGAACATACGAGAACATCTACTCTACCTCCTTCAGGAGGAACACAGCTCCAAGAGATCATTTTAGATTTTTACAACTCTACAACTGTAAGAGAATGAATTCGTGTTGTTTGAAACCACTCAATTTGTGGCAGTTTGGTATAATAGGGATAGAAAACTGAGATGGGCAAACACCTAAGCACTTCATAGAAAGAGAAAGTATGCTTCCTAACAAGTCGATGGCTTTATATCTTACCAATGAAAAACCAGGAGCCATCGAGTTAATTCCAAAATTCATCAGGTTTTCAGTGGCTGACTTTTTACAAATAGATCACCAGGCATTTCTTCTGAGGCACCTCTGGATAGACGTAAGCCTCTAACCTTTCAGCAAGCAGCTGAATGAGCTAAACATGGGTACCACCCAAGAACACATATTCTGCACATGACCCTAAAAAGTGAGCAAGTTCTGGTGTTCTCGCTCATCATGCCGGGTCCCTAACCTGTAAACCCGCTAGCTAAAATGAAGCAGGTAATGGAAGGTAGAAAGGGGTGAGTGGGCAGTTAGAGAACACTGCAGTTATACACAAGAAGCCTCACCCATGCGGACTGCAAAGGGATGAGATAGAAATGGAATGTGACTTATTTATAGCTGAGCTTGCCTCTCCTCTCAAGTGGGTGACAGAAGAGCTGTTTTAAAGTTTTATTCTTCAAACTTGGCTGCAGAACTTGGCGGCTTCTCAGAACTGTGCTTTTTTTATTTAGCTTTCAAATATATGAAGCAACCCCATGGTTAGGCTGTAGGCAGAGGTGGTACAGGGAAAATGCTTGGGGGAGTGGAAAGAGGTCAACATGGCAAGCTTATTTCATTAGCTGTTTAAGAAAAACAAATAAGAGAATCAAATCGCAAATGGCTTGGAAAGGTTCCGAGTTGAACATTTCGGAGGACCCTGCCATTAGTGAGGCTTTCGAGATCAGGGCTAGTCGAAGTCAAAGAGGGGGTCTGCTCTCAAGGTAGTGAGCAAAGACGCTCACTCTTGTTTTTTTGTTTTGTTTTGCTTTCCATTTCAGGCACAAAACTTTCATCACCACCCTCTAGGGAAGTCTGTATACACCGAAACCAGTATTAACCTTTTGGATCCTCTATGAGTCCTAGGAATGCTACACGTTGTCGTAGAAAATGGAGCAATTAAATGCTCGTACAGTAACCATTTGAGTGAGGACCCGTGATGATTCAAGATAACATCATCACCTTCCGTGTAGAAGATCCAGGTTCACCTACTAACCAATGCACCTCCCAGAAAGTCTTTTGTGTCAGAGGAAGCTTTCAAGTTGGTAGGATGCTCGATAGATAGCTTCTAGTCACGTTTCCGGTGCTCTGATGTTGGAAACATGCCAATGTGAACTTAGGCACCACAAGAGTCCAATCTACAACCAATGGTGGGGACGGCCTAGAGAATGGGCAGCACTTCGTGCCACGAGGAAGGGGATCAACATGATGAGGGCTGACAGCAATGTACTTGGTAGAGTACCAGTCAGTCTTCCCATTCTGAGAGTCAAGCTACATTGTGGCCAGACTGGGAGGGGACCATAAGACAGTAACTACCCTGATTACTCACTGCTCTGGTGTATTCTATCTACTGGTAAGAGGAATTTAAAGATGTCCAGGAAACAAAGCAAGCCGGTTGCGGTAGTTATGCTTGCATGGTAGAAATATGTGAAAATTCTCACCCCTCTATTGTAGACTGTGATTCTTTTGAAATTAAATTCTGAGGTTTACATGGAAAACTTTACCAATCCCTTGTCATTTGAGTTTCAGATATAAAGTGATGTTTGCTTTTTTTTTTTTTTACTTTAAGATCCCCGCATGAAGAATTAGACTATGATGAGCTCAGATACATCACCTTGATTTACTATTTTAAAAATCAATCATTACCAAAGTTCATCTTACGCCTCACACCTTAGCCCACTCTGCTCCCATCACCTACAATACCTTCTGGGCCCTTCCACCAAGACAAATCCTACTCCTTAAAAATGCAATCCAAGTCATTTTTCTTCCAATTTCTTTCTCCTCGCTAAGATCTTCCTGTTCCTCTATCCACACCAACTCTATGAAAATTAGCTACAGAAAAAGCCTTGAGGTTTTTCACATCTTGGCTCTGGAAAGTAAGCATCAATATGCTGCTGGGGTGACAGGACCCTTCAGTAGCATCCTATTACTACTAATTACCCTAGTCACTGCCTCCACCAGTCACCAAGTTGCCCAGACTCGAACTCTGAACATCAGCTTTGATGCTTCCCTCACTCTCCCTATGAAATCCATCATAAGTCCTAACAATCCTACTTCATGAAAGTACCTTTTACATTTCTTCATCTCTACATAGGATCTATCCTTTCTCCAAAAAAAAAAAAAATAGAAAAACTGAGGCTATAGGAGATAGACCCAGCTTCTTTCAATGTTCTCAGCATCCACTTCTTAGTCAAGGCTCAATAGAATGCTTTAGACTAACCTGCCTGCAATTAGAAAATCTGGGGGGTATTTTTAAAAATATTATTAGTGTAACATTAAAAATATTATTAGTGTGAGGGAGGAAGGGTGGGAAGGGAGGGGGGAAATGAGAAGACAACACCAAGGGTTCAAATAGAAAGAAATGTTTTGAAAATGATGATGGCAACAAATGCACAATTGTGCTTGATGCAATGGACAGATGAATTGTGATAAGAGTTGTACGAGCTTCTAATAAAATGATTAGAAAGAAAGAAAATGTTCCCATTTGAAGTTTTGTGTTGCCAAATGAACAGATCTTAAAAGTATGCCCCTCCTATCTTCCAGTGGTTTGAAAACATTCATTTTTCATTCATAGGCATCAATGCACTTTTTATTTCATTTGTTCAAAATCCTGCCAGTAGTGTACAGAAGTTACCTTGCTGGCCATCCCCATCTCTACCCTGTAAAGCTACTGCAAAGGAATGTCAATAAGCTAGATGACAAGCTGTCTGACCAAATGCAGAATCTCAGGCTGCTTGAAATGGAATGGGGTGGGGGAAACGGAGAGATGAAATAAAACCTTAAACACACCAAAGGCCTTTTAAGTGAGAAAGTTATACTTACAGAAGCACATCATGAAACCACAATGAGCTATTCTCCTCACTGAAAAGATCGTCCCTTTCATCTCTGGACACGGATACCAGTGATCTGGGCCTTGCTTGCACACCCCTCTCCCGTCAGCCAAGATCATGTGATGGGGAGCTTTCTCACAGCCAATTTCATCTCGGGGGATACAGAAACAGACCCTTCTTCCCTACGGCCATAAAAAACTTTCAACATTTTTAACATTAAAAAAGAGCTTAAAATGCAGATTGAACAACTAAATTAGTTATCCAGAACAATGCTCTCCCCCATTATTCTTTGGGAATTTTATTTACTGTTTGAAAAGAAAAAAAGAAGAAAGAATGCCCTAAATAATAAAGACAAAAAGTACTTGTTTGAATGTCCATGCTATCTCTTCACAGATAATCACACAGAAAACGCAGGAAGCTGGGAAAGAACGAACTCATCATAAAATGTGACCTTTTCAGTTTAGATGGCTAAAGTTCTACAAATGTTAGCCCAGGAGGGGTTTTTGAAGAATTCCCAGACCCATTATGTCCTTTCTTTACAAATGACAGAACTGAATTTAACAGGAAATGGAAACAAGCTAATCATGGCCTGAAGTGAACTAGTGGCTGAGACAGAATAACGCCTTTGATGTCCTGGTTCCAAACCACACTCTGTCCCTGATGCTCTCCGTCCATCTACATACAGAGGACAGAGAAAGTCCCCCATTTCCAGAATGCCTTTGAAGTCACCCTATTTTATCTGATTTCAAACTTGGTTTGTCCAGGAAGTATATAAACTCCCAGGTACAGTCCAGTCCTGACAGCTCTTCACTTCCCTCAAATTCTCCCTACGTGAAAAAACAAATACTTTTATAAATTGGGTCAAAGTTTACCAAGTAGTTCATCATTTTGCATTGAATAATTCCTACAGATTTTGTTTCCTCTCATTCATTCTAACACAATGTAACATCACCTACTCACTTTCTCCCTATATTCCGTCTTCTTTGCTAAACCCTTGGGGTCCTTCCTTTCGCATTTAGGTCATCAATCTTGTTGATTCGGCCTCCTTAACATATTTTACAGTGTATCCTTTCATCTCTATTTTCCCTGTCACTGATTTGGAAATTGCTACTCACCCAAATTCCTTGAAAAATTCCAAAGGGTGCCCCTATTTCCAATTCTCCCATTTCCGTCATACCATCTTTTCAACAACCCTATTCTCCACATTGAAAATAGGACTACTCTGATTCAAACTGGTCTATGAAGAACAATTATTTCCCTTTGCTTTGGTGATAATACTTGCATGGGTCGGGGTCTTTTATTTTTAAATCATTTTGTTGGAGGCAACTCTCATCACATTCATACATCCGTCCATTGTGCCAGCACATTTTTACATTTATTGCCATCATTCTCAAAACATTTTCTTTCTACGTCCTTGGTATTGGCTCCTCATTTTTCTCTCCCTCTCCACTTCCCTCCCTCACAAACCATTGATAACTTATAATTTTTTTTTTCAGATCTTACACTGATCACTGTCTCTCTTCATCTACTTTTCTGTTGTCCATTCCCTAGAGAGGGGGTTTTATGTAGAGCATTGAGTTTGGTTCGCCCTTTCTGCCCCCATCTTACCCTTATCCTCCTGGAATGTCTACCCTCATGATTGATTCTGAGGGGTTTATCTGTCCTGGATTCCCTGTATTTCCAGTTCTTATCTGTACCAGTATACATCCTCTGGTCTAGTCATATTTGTAAGGTTGAATTGGGGTCATGATAGTGGGAGGTGGTGGGGGGGGGCAGGGGGAGGAATCATTAAAGAACTAGAGGAAAGCTGTATGTTTCATCATTGCTGCACTGTACCCTGACTGGCTCATCTCCTTCCCACTACTCTTATGTAAGGGAATGTCCAGTTGCCTCCAGATGGGACATCGGTCTCCATTCCTCACTCCTCCTCATTCACAATGATATAGTTTTTTTGTTCTGGGTCTTTGATACCTGATCCTATCGATACCTCATGATCACACAGGCTGATGAGTTTCTTCCATGCGGGCTTTGTTGCTTCTCACCTAGATGGTCACTTGTTTATCTTTCAGCCTTTAAGACCCCCAGATGCTATATCTTTGATAGCTGGGCAGCATCAGCTTTCCTTGACACATTTGCTTATGCACCCACTTTATCTCCAGCTGTTGTGTTGGAAAAGTAAACATCATGGAATGTCAGGCTATTAGAGCAAAGTGCTTGTACATTGAAGGAGTACTTGAGTGGAGGCCCAATGTCCATCTCCTACCTTAATGCTAAATCTATAAATATATGTACATAGATCTATTTCCCCATTGTCATACATAAATATATATACATATGCCCATGCCTGTATTTAGACCTCTATAGATGCCCTTTGTCCCCTAGTTCTTTCCTCTATTTCCTTTTACTTTCCTCTGGTCCCACTATCATGTTCAGCCTTCATTTGGGTTTCAGCAATTCTTCTTGATTACATTGCCCTGAATCAAACCCTACCAGGTCTCCTACATCCTCCTCACCATCGATTTTAGATCACTTGTTGTTCCCTTGCCCCTGCGTTTGTTAATAGTCACTTCCTTTCCCCTGTCTCCCTTTCTCCCATGCCTTCCTGGAATCATCGGTCCCATTGTTTTCTCCTCTAGATTGTTTATCCAGCCTATCTTATCTAGAGAAACCTGCAGAGATCATAATATGCACCAAAAAATGAGACAGAGCAAAATAAAGCAGCAAAAGGACAACAAAAACCAACGATTAAAAAAGGTCTATAAATAAATCCAGGTCTGTTTGTTGACCTTTAGGAGTATTGTCTGGTTGAGTCTGAGGGGTGCTACATGTCGGCCCCAAAGTCTATTTTTGGTACTCCCTTGGGGACTTCCTTGTTCTGCTCCCCTTGTTGTTCTGTTACATGCTCTTAGTGCTTGCCATTGGTGTGGTAGGGTCAGATCAGGTACAATCCCCACACTGTATCTCCAGCATTGTTTCCCATAGTACTATGAGTAGGTGAGGTACGGGCCGTCATGTCTTACAGTGGAGCTAGCCACATGGTCCTCTCTGTGCTTCGACTACTCTCAGCAGAGATATCGTCCTCAGAGCTTGGTGGACCAGGAAATGCTCCAAGTCTCTCTGGCTTCCCCTTCATTTGCTCCTGTGTGCTCTGATCAGACATGTCCCTCTTCCTGAACTGTAGCTTCCGCGCTGTCCTCTAAAGTGAATTCTTCTGTGGGAACGGGGAGCTATCCATATAGTTGGGTTTGGGGTCAGCCCCTCAAAATGGGTCGGGGTCTTGTTGGTAAAAAGATGTAGGACAACTTAAGCACCCTATTGACAAAACTCACCCCAAAGTTATGGATGATAGGGTTTAATTCCAAAGAGATCAAAAGAGGAATACACAGAAATTTTTGGGTAATGGAAGTGGCACAATGATCTCTACCCCCCATTAGTATTGTTTGGAATAAACCCCTCAATTTGAGTGTAGGTTGGACCTAGTTACTTACTGCTAACAAATGGAAAGGGGTCTTCTGTCCCAAGATTAGAATAAAGAAGACTGAGACTCTCATCCCTCTCTGACAGTGAGTTTTTGTGGCCACTTGGATAGGTTAGGATTCTTGGTAGTTTCACAGTTAAAACCTAGTAATCCCCTCACAATATAATCATCTTCATATGAAGATTGGTGATAAGAAGCCAATCAATTGTAATGTTAGCATGAAAAACAACATCCTTACTCAGACCACAGTCCTGATACAATCAATGAAAACAATGTGTCCTCAGGGCAGGGGAAGGGATGTTATAGAAAAGTTTGCTTGCTTTTTGCTGGAACATTCACATGGCTCATCAACTTCAGGTTTGTGGCAGTCATGTACTTGTATGTCAATTTTATGATTGGGAGTCTAGGAGTGGAATCTAGCCTGTCAATCTGGAGATATCCCATGAGACCTCTGTGTGGGCATGGCTTTCTCCTGAGAATTCTGGGAAGTCTCACAGTATTTCCCAATTGGAGGAGAGAGACTTGACTCAGTCTCTTGGAGTTGGTCTATCAACAAGACAAGATAGCAGCATGCTGATCAATCTTGAATCTTGGAAACTGGAGGAGTCGGAGGAGAAACCACATGAACTTGTCCTGATGGAACCAGACCTCTGGGGCTGAAGAAGCCACAGAGAGACCCCTGCCAGCGCTGAGATGCTTCTGCTACCAATGGATACTGCTGATAGACCCTGAGCCATGGAAATGAGCAGCCATCCCTGCCAGTGCTGGGATGATTTTACTGCTGTTGGATACACAGGGACTCTGCACACACTGGCTTATGATTGTTCTGGTGTCATTGCACGTGCTTCGTGAGTCGGAAGGATACTTCATAGATTGATATCAGACATAGGGGCCAATATTGGACCTATGACCTTGCACTGGACTGGGTTTGGATGCTTTCTCAATGTTCCATTCCTCTTGTAAATAAACCTTTCCCTTATAGTCACATATATGTGTTTATGAATTTTTTTCTCTAGTCTACCTATACTAACACAAGGGTGTTTAGATTCAGTCAACTGCCAACCATATTACTTACCCATCTTGGAAGTCATCATTGGCAATCTAACCCAGTGACCTTGCATACATTCACTTCTGCAGATACTAGCTTGTGGTCTTCCTGCCTATATGAGATTCTGAGCCCCCAGAACGACATAAGTCAAGAGAAGCCTCTAAATTTCACATATGATCTAGAATTAGAATCTATCTAGACTCGGATTTTCATGCTTCTACAATTGTGTGAACCGTTTTCTTGATATCGATTTCTTTCTACATATGCATATATAAGCTTCGCTGATTTTGCTTTTTTAGAGAACCTACTCTATGTAGCTATTTTCTCTTGAGACTTCCACTCATCAAACTGTTGTGTTGGCAGCTGCCCTACAAAAATGACACATATGGGAAGAAATGGAGGTTGACCCTTTGTTGACAGATAGCGAGGAAGTAAAGGCAC
The DNA here is from genome assembly GCA_004026705.1 of Nesogale talazaci. Taxonomy (NCBI): domain Eukaryota; kingdom Metazoa; phylum Chordata; class Mammalia; order Afrosoricida; family Tenrecidae; genus Nesogale; species Nesogale talazaci. The sequence continues at coordinate 245,159 of PVJH01000396.1, read as the reverse complement.
CATTCCAACAGTCCTCATGGAATTGACTCCTGACATCAACTGCCTAAGTGGCCTTTCCCATTCTAGCTTACAGATGAGATGGCACCTTGATTATAACATTGTGAGAGACCCAAAACAGGAGACCCATGTAAGTTATACTTGGATTCTTTCTCCAAAGAACCTCCAGCATAATAAATAGATGGTTGTTTAAGCTACTGAGTTTGGGAGTCATTTGCTAAACCGCAATAGATTACAGAGACTGATACAAAACAGACAAGGGCCCAACCAGACCAGTTAAGGAGCACCAAGGGAACACGTACCCTGCATTTTTTTCTATCATTCCCTCTCACTAATATGGATCAAACCCAACCAAAAGTCAAAGTTCATAGGAACATGCTGATGCAGTCCACAGAGTTCAAACTTCTGCAGCCTAGAGAGGTGACATGGAGGGATGAAAGGAAGATATCTTATATGCTATACCAAGATCTTCAAACATCTTGGTATGGCAGATACTGTCTTTTCTAAACTGATCTAAATCTACTTATCCATCTTTGTACTCTCAACCCTTCACCGCAGAAACTAGCCCCATAAAAACAACCATGTGAGCTTTTTGGAACTTGGTTTCTAAGATCACAATAATGCTGTTTTGGAGTTGCTGAACTTTCTCTCTAATACTTGCCCATCCTTTCTCTGTGGAACTAAGTAACTCACTCTTCAAGAATTAAGAAAAACGCAAGTCTTCTGATGTCTTCTATGATACCATCACATCCCCATACCCACTGGTAAGGACCAAGTGATATTTCTACCCACTCCCAGGTGTCCTAGCTTGCTTTTTCCAACAACCTAAGTGTCAAATTGCCATCTCTTTCTCCACTGGTCAAGGGATTCTTTCCTGGCCCAGACCTCATATTAGCGCTGACTTCCTAACAAGGTCTGGCACACTGATTACATTCAGTAACTACTCGATGATTAAATCATTTTTGATCCGTAGCAAGTTTTAATCACCAGGATCTTTAGGTTCTCAGACTCAGAATCACTCTAGCATCTACCACTGCCTTCTATGAATACCAAAACCTCCACATTCCTATTCTCATCCCAGCCTTGTCTCTTCCAGGCCAGATTCTTGTCTTCTTGCTGCATACCACGGCCTGTGTAACTAAAATAGTGCTGTTTTGTTTGTTGGTTGTTTTCTGGAAGTAAGCCTAAACCAACTCCTGTCCAGGACTTCTGCCCTAGATCACTAGGGAAAGAGAGCTGAGCAATCCAAAGGCTAGACTCAATTTCCAGCAGAAAAGGAGTCAATGGCTAGAAACTAAAAGATGGAGAAGGCCGGCAATAATAAGGCTATGAATCTACCCTTTAGAGCAGTGGTTCTCAGCCTTCCTAACCCTCTCATACAGTTCCTCATGTTGTGATGATCCCCGACCAAAAAATTATTTCCCTTGCTACTTCAAAGCTGTCATTTTGCTACTATTATGAATCTTCATGTAAATATCTCCTATGAAGGATATATTTTCATTGTTACAAATTAAACATAATTAAAGCATAGTGATTCATCACAGAACAATATGCAATTATATATTGCGAAATATTTATGTGTTTTCCGATGGTCTTAGGTGACCCCTGTGAAAGGTTCATTGGAACCCCCAAAAGAGTTTCAACCCACAGGTTGAGAACCACTGCTGTAGATGTACAGGACTGGGAGTTTCACCTTTGTCCTCTCAAACTCTTAATTCACTCATGACACTACATACCATGAAACCTGTGGGAGCTAGAACTCCGTGGGGCTGTCTGGATTCCTGGGACAAACAAGTTTCCAAACAATACAGTAAAGGTTGCTTAGGGATGATAATGGTGGTAGCATGGGGCGGAAAGGACAGTGAACAAGGCAGACAGGCTACCTGAACACAGCCATGGTTTTACTGCGAACTTGCTCAGGCATTGTTGGAAAGTTACCCAACCTCTTTATACCTCAGCCTTGTGCTGCAGTGGTTACAATTGGGCTACAATTTGCACGGTCGGCAGTGTGAAACCACCAGCCACTCTGCACGACAAAGATTGAACTTTCTACTCCTGTCAACGTTGACAGTCTTGAGAACCCAAAGGGGGTCACGATGAGTCATCATTGACTGGAGGGCACGGAGTTTGTGAAACAAAGGTGCTGACTAGAAAATATTTAGGATGAAGCTGCAAAAAGCCCTAAATTCTCACTTTAGGACAGGAGCATTGTTTTTCTCTCTTTTTTTTTTTTTTTTGGCCCCCATTGTTCTACATATAAAGGATCTACAAATAAGCATGACATTGTAATATCCACTGAAAAGCTCTAATAACTTCCTTATTCTTTACAGATGAGATCTGGATATTGTGAAAAAGCACTAAATAAACCCTTTATAAAGTTAGCTTGGCATCAGATTTTTATGAAAATATTTTAAAATCCATATTCTTAGGACTCAACCCAGATCTTTTCTTATCTTAATAAATCATTTATTGGGGGATATTATACCTCTTCAAACAAACCATCCATCCATTGTGTCAAGCACATTTGTTGCCATCATCATTCTCAAAACATTTTCTTTCTATTTGAGCCCTTGGCATCAGCTCCTCATTTCTTTCTCTCCTTCCCCACCCTACCTCCCTTAGGAATCTTTGATAACTTATACATGATTATCATTTTCATACCTTACGTCATCCACTCTTTCCCTTCACCCATATTTCTGCTATTTGTCACACTGTGGGGGAGAGGAGGGTATACATCAATCATTGCGATAGTTTCCACCTTTCTCTCCCCACCTTCCCCCTTCCCTCATGGTATCATTGCTAATTCCACTCCTGTTCCTGAGGGGTTTATCTGTCCTGGATTCTGTGTTTCAAGAGTTCTTACCTGTACTGGTGTATATGCGCTAGTCGATGTATTTTTGTAAGGTAGACCTGAGCTCATGATAACATTAGGGAAGGAAGTATTGAAGAACTAGAGGGATGTTGTATGTTTGTCAGTGCTATCCTGCACATGACTGGCTCAGCCCTTCTTTGTGACCCTTCTGTGAGGCGATGTTCAATCATCTACAAATGGACTTTGAGTCTCCATCCTGTATCCCCCCACCCGTCCCTCCATTCGCATTGATATGATTGTTTGGGGTCTTCTGATGTATGACACTTGACCTTGTCGACACCTCATGACCACACAAGCTGGTGTATTTCTTTCACATGGGTTTTATTGCTTCCCAATTAGATGGCCACTTTTTTTAAATCTTCAAGCCGTTAAGACTCCAGATGCTATATATTTTAATAGCCAGGTACCATCAGCTTTCTTTACCACATTTGCTTATGTCCCATTTTGTCTTCAGCAATCATGTCTAGAGGGTCAACATTTTCTAAAGTACCCCTAAGTGATGTGATGTACAGTCAAGTTCAAATAGTATACCTACATAGAGTAATTCAATGGACCAGAATAAGTGGGATCCCAGGATATAAGAGAGATAAACAGTTCTGAGATTTTCCATGAATAATTAACATTTTCTTTTAAATAGACTTTTAATATAACCAATACATTTTTCATACATACCTTCAGCCAAAAATTTAGATATTAATTATGAAAAACTAAATTAGGAACTCTTTCAAATCATAAATAAGCCATGTCTTGTAAAAGTACAATGTCCTAGGTAATGGCATTAAAGAAAATAAGGATCATTCTGAAAAGTGAAGACTTAAGAAATCCATCCATCATTACTCATGTGCCAGCAGGTTACCATCCTAAATGACAGTGGGGGGCCAGGCTCCTTATTTCATGAGAATTCCCAGTTAATTGGCACCCTAATGGGCTTAGTGATTCTGCGTTCCCTCATAGCTTGCTGTACAGTGCCTGGGGTCTTGAGAGGTTGCAAGCAGTCATCCAAAGCACAACAATTGGTCTCTCTCCCCTTGGGACAATAGAGGAAGAGAAGAGTCAGAAATAGGAGAAGGAGATGGAATGTGTACTCTCATGAACACCCGACTCCTTGTTCGGTGTCCTTCTACTATGGCAGAACATTTTGATCCACGATTTCTTAGAAAAATCTTGATCAAATGTCAAGGGGAGGGCATGCAGAATGGATTTTAAATTCTCTTGGACTCTAGATTTTCTAGAACCATGGTGTATAGATGAACCCTGAAACTGTTACTCCGTGACCACAGTGCTTTTCTAAAAGCTAGTTATGGGGCATCAACTTGACAATGGCATTGGGAAAGTTTAGATAGGAACTTTAGGACACACAGAACTGACATGGATGGGGGAAGAACAAGTCAGCAAAGGAAGGTAAGAATTGATTGTACAACTCAAAAAATACACACAATATCACCAATTTGTAGAGACTGCTGAATTGGTGTATGCTTTGCTATGTATCGTCTCAGCAACAACATAAATAACATTTAGGTGTGTGGGGGAAAATCATGAAAACATTATGGACCTAATCATCCCACTTATTACTCAGAAGCTTATTAAAAGCTCCATCTCTCTACATTTGGCTGTTTTAAATGTCAGCATCTGAATCAACCCAATACAATCCAAGCAAGAATTTCACACTGAAAATGTCTGACCCAAACAAGATTTTAAAAAAACCACAAAATGAAAGCACCAGGTACACACTGTTGGAAGGAAATTTAGTTGTAGGCATAGAAGAAAACTGTTGCTCATATACTTTAATGGTGTGTACGCTATTAGAGAAGAAAACATGTTTTGAATTGGCCTGGGTTCTGATAGAGTTGCAGGAAGATGAGCTTCTGGGTTGGAAGGCATTCAAAATACACAGCGCCCTCAACATGGCTTCAGGCATACCAATGATGGTGATGATGGAGTGGGTACCAGGCAATGCTGCCTTCTGTTACCTATGGGATCATCATGACCCAACCCATTTAATGGCCACCACCACCACCAATATCGCAAATGGCACAAACACCTACCTACCCCCTACAACAATTGATTATGTGGATTTCCACTGCCCTTCGTCCTTTCCCTAAAAAAATCTACAGCAATGGGAAACCTCACTTTGAAAACTAAATCTTTTTTTAAATGCCTCCTGTTCTCTGCCAAAAGCAAAGTGAAAAGCATGCTCTCATAAACCTGTGGGAAGAGGTTTTCCTTTAAACATAACATCAGGCATTGCAGTGGAAAACTATCTGCCTTCCATGACTTGTACATTTCCTTCTGACCTTGAATAAGCGAAGGATTTGCAATCCCCTGAATAAGAGAAAAATACTTCTATTGATTTAACATATCTTTAAAAAGCCACTGACTTTGTGACTTTATCTTGGTCAGTTTATTAACAGCACCAACGTGGATGTATTTCATAATTGATTCCCTCTGCAAGTTTCACTGTCTCTATAAAGCTTAAAGATAAAAGAAAATTTCATTTGGGGCCACCTCTACACCGTGCAGGACAGAAGACACCTTGCTTGCTTTCTAGAAATGGCTTTTCGCAATAACCCCACCAAGGAACTGAGGCTTGAAGAAGTTGAATCCCTGGCTTGAGATCAGACAGTGAGGAAGTAGGAGAGCTGGAATTTTAAACCATTTCCGACACCAAAACTGGTGTTCCTGCCCTGTTCATTCAGGTTCTTCTAGGTAGGAGTGAGACAAAAAATAACCATGAATACACATCATTCTACTTTGTCTTCACTAATTGGGTAGGCTCCTTATTCTAGTTCTTCACCATAATTTCCTAAACATCTCTATTATTTAAACATCTCTTGCTACACAAAAAATTCCTTAACTCCAAATTCTTAATTTGGCCCTCAAGACAAGAACAGTTTGAGAGCTTTATCTTTACAAAGAGGGAAAAATCACTATATTGATCAATGAGGCATACTTCATTGGACATCACCAGGAGTAAAAGATAGCTCACAGAGACTTCTGGAATGCTTACTATCTCGCCAGCAACCCAGTATTTAGAGAAGTGAATGTACAGAAATCAACTTCCTTTCTGAATATATAATATATGGGTTAAATTTTCACAAGGTGAACATATTGACACGATGTATAACAAGAAACAGTTATTCCCTCAGATTCATTTGTGAAACAGAAACATATCTCTCACATTTCCCGCCCTCGAAACATTCTTCTTGCAAACTATCTGTTTTTCATTAGTCAGACCAATGTCATCCCATCACTCAGAGTTAAAAACCCAGTCACCTTTGACCACCCCCCCCCCCCCACATTTGCAGACCTGCTTTGCTTTGTGTCATTTTCAATGCCTGCTCTTTGATCCTGGGCATGCGTCATTCTCAATCCAAGGGGCATGTACCTTGCTAGCCAAGTGTCATCCTGACTTTTCTCACAGATACATTGGCGATCCTACCTCCTGTCTCCTTTCTATCCTCCCTCCGATCCATTTAGCATACTGGAGCAAGACTTGCCATCCCAAAGAGATGCTGATCACAGAGTTCCCAACACAACAATTCTGCATGCATTCTTATTACCTATAATTCAATACTCTCTAAACTCTGGCTCCATCCAGCTTCTCTTTCAAAATCGTAACGACATTTACTCCTTATAATTCATCCAACATTCAAGCTAACTGGTTTTGGCCGCAGTTCACATTCCCCAGCTCTGTGTCTTTGTTGAAGGCATCTTACCACCTATGAGGCTTTCACCTCTGATTTCCAAGTAAAGCAACCCTGGCCAGCTTCTTAAACTGAGACTAAAAGCCCTTGCTCCACAAACCCATCTCTGGCCTCGCAGACCGAAAGTTGTCACTCTTCTCCCCCCATCCCCCCGCCCCGACTTGAGCCTATACAGTAGTTGACTCAGCTCTTCTGGAAATTAACATATACCTTATTATAGTTTTCCATGTATATATCTCATGGTTTGGACCAACTCTAGGCATCTATGACAGACACATCTCTATCTCCCATAGTATCTAGCTTTGATCTTATACCTACTATGATCTCAAAGTACCTCAAATGCATAGATTTTACAACTCTACACCAAGGGAGAATACAAAAGGGCTTCAAAATTTTATGGAAAACAGAGTCCCATTCTCTTTCAATCCTGTTTTCCATGAGATTTTTGAAGCCCCCTCTTATGTCTCATTATCCTTTAAGTAACCGTTAGGTTTAAAGAAGACAAAAAGCATATTTTTCAAGTGTTTGATATAAAGTCTCATTAGCAACCAAGCCAGTGTAGACAGGAAAAACGTTTCCAGCCATCACCTATCAGTCAGCCCCAATAAGACACACACACACACACACACACACACACACACACAGAGAGAGAGAGAGAGAGAGCACAGGGTTTAGCCTGATGCCTTACTTTTCGGTAGACAATCATATTTGGAGAACTCTCCTCTGGGTCTGCAGTCCCCACAGCTCTTTGATCCCCGGATCCCTGAGCCATTCTGCGTCTCTTCGCTCACCCTGCAAGAAGAAATGAATAGGCTGTTAAGTCAGAACAAATTATATGGAGAAAGCTCTGAAATGAAAAAAAAAAAAACCTTCTAACTTTGGCATGAAAATGAAACATGATGTAATTTTTAATTTTTCCTCATTTATAAGTTGGGTTTGTAATTTTCTGTATTTTTAAAGTTAGGGATCCTGGTGTTTTTATTATCCACACACATTCTTCTAATCCCAAAACAACGTGCTTATTTTCAGCCCAGAATCATGTGGCCTAGGGGTGAATACATGTCAGCCTCAAATAAGCCCCTGCATAATTTCCCTGAAGACAGATGAAGCCAACCATTTTGCATTCAAAATTTTAAACCCAAGTCCATTTTCTCATTAATTTTATGCATTAGAATATGAATATTTTAATGTGGTCTTCTTAAAAGCCTGTAATGGGTGATACAATGATAAAGATATGGGCTATTTAAGCCATGAAGCGAGTTCAATTCTTGGTGTGACACTGTATTTTCTCTGTAACCTTGAGTAAGTTAAGTAACTTATAAGGTTTTCTCTATTAATTAAAAAAACAAAAATATTCAAACCCACCAGCTGCTCTGCAAGAGGAAACAAACAAACAACAATAACCACCAACAAAAACAAAACAGGATGTATGCCCAGAACCATGTCAAAGTACCCCCTGATCCTCAGTAAAGTATGAATTTCTTCCAAGTCCCTCACAGGTCAGGCCAAACTGACTGAGCATCCAAGCCTCACATAAAGCCATACACGTCCTTTACAAATGTTATCACTAAGCTACGAGACTGCCTAAGTTATTTGCACAAAATTCATAAGCTTTTCCTCAAAGAAACCTTTGTAAATCCCATCCTTGACAGAAAAGGCCATATCAATTTGAAATTTTACAAATGCAAGAAACATCTGATAATCAAATAACTTGTAGGCAAAGGTCATTCCACACACACACACACACACACACACACATAAATTTGGTGAAAGATAGGGAAAGACACAGGAATTTGTAAATTTTTTGAGGGGGGAGGTTTGTGATTTATGATAAGAATGTAACTGCCCCAAAGATCCCAATGAGTGAGGCTGCTTGTTTGCTTTGATGTTTTAGAACGAGGATGGATTTGAAAAGTTACATTCCAAAAGCAGAGGAAAAGGAGTGTTCTCTTTCCTCTCCCCATTGTAAGATCTGTATTTCCGTGGACATAGCAATCCATGGCAGCCCTGGCTACTCATCTAATCAACTTCATTTCGTGTTAAATGAACAATGCACTGTTTCATTTGTTCAAACAACAACTTACTCGTCTCCTCCTTTCACAACACGAAAATCATAAACTGTTTCCATTTATATATGCTCGCTGCTCTCTGTCGCAAAGCCCGTTTGGGGCTCCTATTGCCATATTTTAAAATGAACACTCACACTTTAATAAGCATATCTGTTTCCATCTAGAAAACTATGTCACAATAGAAAGGTTGGGAATAACCTAGACACAGTCATGGTGGCCCTCTCTTTTCACAGCCACTTCCTTCCCACTCACAGAAGCATTTATCTGTGTTAGAACAGGCAACTCTTCCAAAGCCTGGACTTCTAAGTGAATATGGGAATTCCCCACACCAGTCATTTCTTTGAGTTTGAGATGCAGGTAGGTTTCTCTAGCCAATCATTTTGAAACCTGGACAAGGCATTTGGCTTTTCTGCATCTCTAAAGCCACTTTCTTGTCCAGGTGTCAACAGACGCTTGCATGTGAAAATCTGCAGAAGTAAAGATGTTTTAATTAAACAAATTGACTGCAAAACTGGAGTTTAGGAATTTAAAGGACTAGATTTCCATTCATTACAAGATAGCATAAATTTTTTCTTTTATGTGTCTAAGAGTATTTTAAATTTGGATATATAGGAAGACACTAGCTTCTTTTTATTAATATATACTGTGTGCATACACACCGCAAATAATTCAAGAATTTTTTAACTTTCTTAATATTTGAAGGATGTTAATATTTTCCTGAAAACACATACCATGTGTTTTCAATAGAAACCATGTTAATAATAGTATTGATTGTGGCACACAACATTAAAAAGATGAAAACAAGAGACAATCGAGCTTAGAAGTCACAAGCTTGCCTGTTATCAACCAGATCCTTGTCAGAATCCAGGCTCCACCACTTTTTATATGTGTGAACTAGAGCAAGCTACTTCCCTTTTCTGTGTTTCCATGTTTTTGTCTGCCACAAGCCAGGACCCAGTGTAGGGGAAAGCCCTTTGAACTAGCAGATGAGTTCCCTGGTGCTTTGCAGCTAACTAGCTGTCTGAACCAGATCGAGGCCAAACTTCACTGGACTTCACTCAGACAGACAACAGCTATAAAAAACACCATCCATAACATTCCTTCCAGTTCTGACCTATAATCTCCGAACTTTCCATTTATAATTTTCCTTCAAAGATTCAATACAAAGTCAAAGTGATGTCTGGAAGAGGTCATGAACCAAAGAGTACAGGAAGGCTTCCTGAAGCCAAATGAATTCTGCCCAGATGTCCCAGAAGATGTGGTCCTGCTGACACCTTAGTCTTACCCTTAGCACCACACGATTCATTTGCAGAGCTGATGCTTTTGAGTTATGGTTTTGATAAAGAATTCCAAATTATCTGGCCAGACTGAGTAACTGGAAGATCTGCTCTAGCCACCAGCAAGAGTCTCCATCAGCCTTAGCACCTGGGAGAGACCAATGCAATCCTGATTATATGCTGGATCAAACTGGCCTTTGGCTAGTTGACCACCACTTGGTTTGGATTACAAATGTTCCTTTATGATTCCATGATAGAAACGTATTCCCTGGCTTCTAAAAATTACTGTTGGTGGTCTTTTTCTTCTTATGCATTATTAGCATCTTTGTTGGTCTACTATTATGCCTTTACCCTTCTAACCTTAGCGCAAGATTGTTTTTCAATGTTTTGTGTTGGGCCTCCCAGCTGTGAAGGGCAGGAAAAGCGATGTATATATAATGATAATAACAGATACAAGAGGATACAGAGAACACAGGGTGGTGGGGGGAGAGGGAAGGTAAAGAGGAAAAGAGGATTTCAGGAGTAATTATTGAAAGCAGGAAGAGGGAGGGAGCACAGAATGGATTGTGATTGCATAAACCATCTTAAAGGCAACTTAACTATGGGGTGGTGGTGGGGAATGATCTAAAATTGATATGGGGCTGATTGTACAATTCTACATGATATGATTGAATAATTGAACTATTGAGCAATCCAATATGTAATTTATTTCCCAATAAATCTGTTATGAAAAAAAAGAATTCTAAACATATCATGAGTTGTCAGAACTGACATAATGAATGAGACAGTCTCAGACCAAAAACAAGGAAAATGATCCTTAGAGTCAAGAACAGAGGAACATCACTTTGCTTACTTTGGACATGTCATCAGAGAAGGCTAATCAATAGAAAAAGACATTGTGACAGTTACATAATCTACTGCCAAGTGAAGGGGTGGAATCTAGCTTGTCAATCAGGTCATAACCAATGAGGCCTCAGTATGGGCATCGCCTTCTCATGAGGATTCTGGGAACTCCTGTCCTCCTCCCTGGAGGAAGCACACACATTTTCCACATGAGACATTCCTGTTGACAAGCCACATGAAGCTATGCTGATGGAGTCTAAGCCCTGAAGTTGGAAGAGCCACGTGGACACCCACAGCATGGCTGAGATGCTTCCACTGCCACTGGAACCCCAAGACTTTGTACCCACTGGCCTGTGATCTTCCTGAATTCAGTGCCATTGCATGTGTTGAGTGAGTTTGAAAGGAAATTTATAGACTGGCATCAGATGTACAGGCCAATATCAGACTTATGGACTCGATCTGGGTTGGGCTGAGATGTTTTCTCAATATGCAATTGCTCTTTTATATAAAGCTCTTTCTTTTACACATGTGAATGTCTATGAATTTGCTTCTCTAGTCAACCAGGATTAACACAAGCATCGTGCTTGGTAAAGAAGTTGTTAACATTGTTAGTTGCCAGTATGTCAATTTTGGTAAAGTAGAAAGTGAATAAAAATGAGAGAAACTCTCAATGAACGGATTGGTACAACAATGACCTCGGATATGTCACACACAAATACATAAAGACAGCACACACGAATGGGTGATATTTTGTTGTGTTATTCATGGAATCTCTGAGAGTTGGTGCTGATTCTATGGAAATTAAAATCAATAAGAAGAGTCATTTCAGAGTTGTGACCCTTGGGGCTCTAGAAGAATAAATTTATGCTATTGAAAGCCATAAAAGATCACTCCAGAATGTACTGTGTCATCTCACTAACATCATCATCGCCTGTGCCCTAGCCTATCTCTTCTATTTATTGGTGCTCATGCTCAAATTCCCAAACAACCACAGAACTTCTACTTTAGAGAAGTTGGATCCCCTCTTCTGATCCACATCCTATCCCTAGGTCTCATGTAACATGTTATTACTTGAACAAAGGAGCAGAACATTTTCTTTCATAAAGGCCCGTCCTCAAATAAGAACAGCTCACTGCCATCAAGTCGATTCCAGATCATAGTTACCCTCTGGTTATGGGCTAGGCACTGGAAATACAAAAATAAACCAGACACAGAGAGTCTCCTTCAAAAGAATAGAGTTAAAAAAAAACCTGAGAGTCCAATAAGGGATGGCAGAGATGTCCACAGGAAGCAGAACCTTGTGGTGTATAGTGCTCAATGACAAGTGAAATTGGAATTGAAGGATAAACAGGAAATCAGAACCAGCTGCTCCAAGATGTGAATGCAGTATACCAACATGAAATAGAAAACCAGAAGAAGAGTCTGAGGGCCTGATCCCAATGCCAACTACATGGACAGCCACCCCTTCCCCCAGAGAAATTTACTTCGGAGGACAGCACTGAAGCTATAGATCAGGGAGAGGGGTATGTCTGAACAAAGCACACAGGGCAAAATGAAGGGGGAGGAAGAGAGAGTGGAGTACATCCTGGCCCATCAAGCCTTGATGCTGATATACCTGCTCAGAGCAGCCAATACACAGAGAGGAACATAAGGCCAGTCCCACGATGAGACAGACCATCTCTTACTGACCCATAACCCTAGGGAGAACAGCACTGGAGACACTGTGAGGGAATTGTGCCCAATCTGATCCCGCTATGGTGAGGCAAAACACTAAGGGTATGCAACAGAACAGCAAGGGGAAAAGAGCACTGAAGTAGGCAGTGAATACCAAAAAATAGACTTTGAGACCAGGGAGTAGCACCTCATCAGACTTGACCAGAAAACACTCCTAAAGGCCAATAAACAGACCTGGATCTATTTACAGGCTTTTTATTTTTGGTCATTGTTTTGTTATAGTTGGTGTTGTTGACTTGTTGCTTTGTTTTGCTCTGTCTTGTTTTTGTGCATATTATTATATCTGCAGGTCTATCTAGATAAGAAAGGTGGGATAAACAATCTGGAGGAGAAAACAATGGGACCAACAGTTCCATGGGGACATGGAAGAGGGGGAGGTGGGGGAAAGGACGTGGGTGACAACACACCTAGCGACAAGGGAACTACAACAATCCAAAATTGGTGTCAAGGAGGGTATAAGAGACCTGTTAGGGTTTTATCAAAGGATTTAAAGGCTTGAAGATAAACAAGTAGCTATCTAGCTCAAAAGAAACAAAATCCACATTGAAGAAGCACACCATCCTGTGTGATCATAAGGTGTCGATAGAATCAGCTATCAGGAATCAAAGAACAACAAAAAAATTATATCATTGTGAATGAGGAAGGGTGTGGATTGGAGACCCAAAGCCCATCTATAGGCAACTGGACATCTCCTTACATATGGGTCTCTGGGAGGAGATGAGCTAGTCAAGGGGCAGTGTAGCGACAATGAAACATACAACTTTCCTCTAGTTCTTTAATGCTTCCTTCCCACCCATTATCATGATCCTAATTCTACCTGACATATCTGGCAAGACCAGAAAATGTACATTGGTTCAGATAGAAAATGGAAGCATAGGCAATCTAAAACAGAGGAATCCCTCAGAACCAGTGATAAGGGTGGAGGGAAGGCAAGGGAGGAAGGGGAACTGATCACAAGGATGTATATAAACCCCTCTCTGGAGAACAGACAATAGAAAAGTGGGTAAACGGAGATGTCAGACAGTGTGAGACATGATAAAATAATAATAATTTATAAATTATCCAAAGTTCGTGAGGGAGAGGAGATGTGGGGGGTGGGGTATGAGGAGCTGATAAAATTATACAAATGTGCTTCACACATGGATGGATGGATGGATGGATGGATGGATGGATGGATGGATGGATGACGGAGGGATTGTGATGAGAGTTGTATGAGCCCCTACTAAATTTTTTTCCCTACTAAATTTTTTAAGTTGTTCCAGTTTGGGAAATGTTATGTACACAGACATGAACACATCAAACCCCCAAAGTGGCTCCGCATCATGCAAGTGGAGGAAAATTAAAGTGATCTGATCTCAAGACAGAGAAGTGTGGAAAGTGAAATAACAGATAGCCACCCAGGATATTCTGGCCACCTTGGAGGAAATCAAATTCCAAAGATGAAGGAAAGAGAAGAAACTAACCAGGGCAGTTTTCCGAGCAGATAATGTCAGGTTTGGCAACAGTGTGGGTTACCTATGAGGAAGGATGAAAACGAATGCTGGGACACTAGGCAAGACTAGATAATAGGTGTGGGTCCTTTTGCTACCGAATTCAGACTTGTTCCTGAAGGATGAGGGTACCAGAGCCACTAAAGAAAGTGATATGATCCAACACCATCATTAAGATGATTCTGGCAAGAGGGCTGATGATGAAGTAAAAGAAAGAAATAAGATTAGAAGCAAGAAGAAAGATCAGAGGCTATGAAGTAAAATAAAGGGGCAATACAAGATTTACCAAAGGCAGATCTGTACTTTCTAGGGTTTAATGACTGATTGGATATGAATCCTGAAGAAAAGTCGGGAATTTACAATTACTCCCTGCTTACTGACTGAGACACTAGTGAAACAAGAGTGTCCTCTACCGAGGGACAGAATAAAGAGGTCAATAAAAGGTTGGGAGATGCAGATGAAAAGTCTAGCAGATTATCAACAGTTGTCATGAACTCAACACAACTTAGAGTTACTCCATATGTGTCATAATAGAATTGTGCGCTACAGGATTTCAATGGCTAATATTTTAGAAGGTCCTCAATGTGCCCAGGCAGACTCTAACTGCAAACCTTTCAGAGGGCAGCCAGCCACTTTAGCCATTTGTACTACTCCTATCTCCACGTTATTTCTAGAGTATTCTTAAGATTCATCTACTAGCTAATTTTTTTCAAAATTGAAACAGATGTTAATTAATCCTTATTTTTATTTCCAAGTCATCATCTCTTTTCTAAATACCCATCAATCATTGCAGAATACAATTTTTATTGGCGATTGATGTTAAAGATGTTAGGATCCCATCCAGTTCCTGTCATCTTTCTGAAAGCTACAGCATTCACCCACCTCAAATAGTCTTCTGGCCTCTCGCCTTTTCTCAGTGACTTTTGAAAGACAAAAGTAGGGTTGGGACCAATCCTGCTGGTATTAATTTATTTGAATCTGGATTTTTTAATTTTATTTGTAAGGCACATAATTGACAACGTCTCTCCCAATTTCAGGGCTTCAGCCTTTTTTATGTGTCTTGCTATATTCTCAATATCTAGGAACAATTTTTAGTGGAGACAATGAGAATAAAGTATGAGTAGAGGAGTCCCCACTGCTCAGTCTCTTTGCAATGAGTTGTCTTCCCCAAGTATGATCCCAACTCTTCCCTAGTCTTCCGGTGGCTCTAAGTGTTGATAGGAGGAAGGTTGTCATTCTCCACCTTGGCTGGGGGATTCTTAAATCTCTTTGTCTAGGGTTTACACAAACTCATGGAATGAAAACCTTGTGGAAGAGTGGTGACTAATATTCTTGGAGGGCTCCTCCAGTGATTCTGAGGTGGAGGTGAGGTTGAAAGCGACTGCTTTAGGATACATATCCAGAGCTTCCCATTCCCCAAAGCTTCCGTTGCTTCCATATCTTAGTACTGTAAATCATAAAGCCTTCCCGCCAGCCATTCCCCACCTCCCAACACTTGCTAATGAGTCTCACCTCTAATATTTAAACAGCTCCTGAAATCTTATATTCTTGAATAAGTCTTGTTCATGAATGATGGCAAAGAGCCCTTAAAGAATATTGCAGTCTATTTCATCCTGTGTTTTATTAAATACAAAATTTTCATTTTGCCTTGAATCTTCTCCTTCCCCCCTGAGAGAGTTCAGGAAGGCTAGTGTGGCAGGGTCCAATTTCCACGCGAAGAAACAAGAGGTTCATTGGCTCATCGAAGATCACACAATGAGAGCCAAGATTGAAACTTAGTTCTCTGGATCCTCAATCCCGTCCTCGTGCATCACACTAAGAAAGAATTCATTTTGAATCATAATGAAGAAAAACGGATAGCTTTTGTGGAGAGTTGACCTTGTGCGAGCCACCTTTTTGAGAATTTACCAAAAACTCTTTTACTTTTCACTTCATTCCCACAAGGACTCGATGCGATAACACAAAACCAAAAAACTCATTGCCATCGATGTGGCGCTGACTCCTAGGGACCCGCTGTGGGTTTCCAAGACTTTAACTGTTGACAGATGTAAAAAATCCAATCTTTCTCCAGCAGAGCAGCTGGTGGTTTTCGAGTGCCCACCGTGCAGATCACAGCCCCACACATAACCACCACATGACCAGGGCCACCCACTCTATAGATGATGAAAGTCAATTAGAGATTAGAGTCTATTTACTCATAAGTGAGTACTAAATGACTGAGATAGCAGAGTAATTTGCTGTGAAAAAGGTAATCAGCATGAACAAAATTTTAAAACCTGTAACTTGAACATATTGTTAAAGTCCAAAGAATAAGGATGGGGAAAGGGATTTTTTTTTATTTTTAAAAAATCACTTTACTGGGCTTCTTACAGTTCTTGTAACCATCCATACATCAATGGCATTTAGCACATTTGTACATATGATGCCATCATAATTTTCCAAATTTTTTTTGTTTGAGCCCTTGGTATTAGCCCTTCTTTTCCCCCTCCTTCTCCTGCCCTCACACATTCCTCACCTCTTGATAAATTATACATTATTATTATTATTTTCATATCTTAAAATGTCTGCTAGGGCTGAGCCCCGGTGGTGTAGTGGTTGAGTGCAGGACTGTGGCCCAATGATTTGGTGGTTCAAATCCAGCAGCAGCAGCAGCAAGGCTGGGCCTCCCACTCCCACCAGATGGCAGTAATGCCCCCCTCCCCCCCCAAAAATATGTCTGCTATCTCTCTTCACTCACATTTCTGTGGTTCTTCCCCTTTGGGGGGACGGTGTTACACGTTGACCATTGCAATCAGTTCTCCCTTTCCTGCCCCTCCCCGCTCCCCATGTATTTTGTCATAGATGCATACCTGGATATTTTTCACAATGGCAAAAAAAAATTAACTACTGGTACCCATTTGCTGAGTAATGATGCTCTTCTTTCCTATGCCCCTTTTATGATTGCATATTTTACGTAATTCTTGAGGTTCAGTTGAGAATGTTTAGTTGAGAACTTTTTAAAATTATATTTTTGAGCTTATATACCATTCACAAATGTAATGGTTTTATATGTTCAGCTCAATTGGGGAAAGGGATTTTAAGAGCACATTTGTCACATACTCACACAAAAAGCTTTCTCAGAGGTGCTTCCATATATTCGCAGCCTCACCAACACAGACGATGGGAAAGCAGTGATACAGCAGAAGAGGCCAACTTACCCCTCTGTCATCTATCCCACTTTAATTTCTTTTTGCTCCTGTCTCTATCCATGCAACACAGTTCACGATGTCCTCTACTAGGCACAGCCAGCATTTTGTGACAAGAACTGGTCAGTGGGATTATCCCTCTTTTTCTAGCATCTAGAATAGGGTCTGGCATGTAGCACATCATCAGATACTTTTAAATGGAGGACAGAACTAATGCAATTACACCCAGGTGTGGTGCATTCCTCCTAGGGCATTCCTCTGGAGAATGAACCCTTAAAACTGCCCAATAAAGAAGGCATATGATCATCAAAGACTCATGAAGACTATCCCCAGGGTTTCTTGATATTGACCAGCTCTGGGTCCTAGAATCACATTCTGGAATTCATAAGCAACATAGGAAAGAATGACCGTGTGAGAAAGTGAAAAGTATAGTGAGGAAGAATAACAGAATATAGAGTATATAAAGAATGACAGAGCTTTAAGATAACAGAACAATTGAGCATTGAGGACTCAAACTTTAATTAGTGGCTTGTTTAAAAATGAGGACTATACCTAATATATACTACAAACTTATCCCTCTTGTCACCTGAATTTGCAACAAATATTGGCTGTAATAAGCTTTTTGGGGGGCAAGTGATGGCTACGTCTGAGAGATAGCAGTGTTAAGCAGAGCAAGGACAGACCCCACTGATGAGGGCAAGGAAGAGTTTCAAGTCAGCCCAGTAACTGAAGCTCAGTTCAGACCATGCTGGAACCACTAGGTGGTCTTTGGCATTGTCACATGCAGCTAAAACCCTTCAACCTCAGACCTGCCACTGCTAAGTGATCGGCTCTCGGAAACTATTTGCCTATTCATGAAAATATCAAGCAGGGGCTGAAATCAAACCTTGTCTGCAATCAAGTCTGAACATGTAAGCTGACAAGTAAGAATTTCAGCTGATGTTGTTTTCTCTCCATCTTCTCTCAAATTCAAATGGTGTGCCATTAAGACCCAATGTGCTTTTCTTCTGACATCAGCATTGTTAAGTACTTCAGAAAAATACAAGGTGTGTGCTAATGCTATAGCATAAGCTTGTTTATATAGTGCTAATCTGACTGAGTGGCAGGAATGTCAAGGGAAAGGAAAAATAAGAACAACTCTAAAGAAAAAATAATTCTTTTTGTTATAGCAGAATCGACCAACTTGACATGTCCTATCTATTGAGTCCAAATACTCAATGACACACTGAATGTCTGTACTCAGGTAATACAACAAAGATCATGAAGCAAGACAACAGCACTCAATCCCTCAAGGACAATTCCAGTGGTGATGTCAAGCACCCAGTATTTTACAGGAATATAATACTTTCATTCTTCAATTCATTCTTCAGTTCAAATCCTATGGTTCCTCATGAGCTTGAACTAGACTAGTAGCCTCAGAATCACCTGGGAGAATTTCTAAAGATACATATCCCTGGCTTCAGAAATTCCAATCCAGTAGACCTTTTGTAGTCTCTGGAGATGTATAGTTGCAAAGTCCCTCAGGTGACTGGGAAGCACAGAGGTTAAGGAACCACTAGCTTGGATTCCATGAAGCCTGCCTTCTGTGAGTTCCTCATCAGCTCATCACAGTCAGTCCCTTACCATGCACTGTCTGAACAGTGTGCAAAAGACTCCATTCATCTCCATTCATCCCTCCATTCATCAGAGGGAGCTCAGCATAATGGTAAATGAGTCAGGGCTCTGAGGGCAACGGTCTTGCACTCACTCTTGGCTATGCTGCTGAAGTACTAGGTGACTTTGACTCTGAGCTTGGGTTTCCTCATTTGTAAAATGAAACCAATCTGAATCAACCTGATGCAGTAGTTCTGACCAAGGTTGCTTACTAGAATCCCTAGGCAAGCTCTCGCAGCAACTTCAACAAGTCCACTGCCATTGAATTCATTCTGAGTCATGATAACTCATGTGCTGAAGAGTAGGATTGCTTCATAGGACTTTCTTGGCTGTCATCTTTATGGGAGCAGATTGTCAGTCCTTTCTTCCATAGAATTGCTAGGCAGATTCGAACCTTACGTCACTGATCAAGCACAAGCCATTTGCACCACCCTAGAACCTTAACTCATCAACTTAATCTCATCGAGATGAGATTATTTCCATTTAAGAAAATAGTTGCTGTCAAGTAAATCTCAACTCTTTAGACCTTTGTGCATGTTGGAGTAGAACCATGCTTCATTGAGTTACCAATGGCTGCTTTGATTGGGGGTGGGGCAAGAGGACTACATTAACAGGCTTTTCTTCTGAAGCACCTGTGAATGGACTTGACCTACAAACCTTTGGCTAGCAACTGAGTCTGATAACCATTTTCACTATCGAGGGCCTCCTTTAGGACTCTATGGAGCAGAACACTGAGCCTCAAGAGCATAGACAATGTGCCCGATATATGTCCAATGGTAAGCCAAGCAATCCCAGACCAATTTCAAGATCCAGTCTTTTCAGCATGACAATCTTGTTCTTCTGTGAAATTGCCTTTACAAAGTCATATAAGGTCTAGCACAGATAGGACCTCAGCAATGTTGTGTCTCTTCATTCTCCTCCGAGTGTATCTGTGAAAACATCCTCATACCAATCCAAGCCTTTAAAGACATATAAATAAATACAGTCTTCTCTAAGTTGCTACAGCTGCCTGGCAGCCCAAACAAACCAATCTTTCAAAGCTGTTTATAGAGAAAAATAATTTTTATTCCCCAAATTAAACAAAACTCCTAAAATTAAACTGGGAAAAAAAAGAGGTAGAAAATTCCCCACACAACCATTCATGGTTGGTCACTGCCGGTTATATGAGGCAGTGAATAAATACTTCACAGTACTTTTATTCAGTCACTGCTTGAAGTCCAAGTCTACCCTGATATTCTCTACTACCAGAACCCTAATTCCACACTACTCTGGACACCCCAAATCCTATCATCTCCCCTTTTCTCTTCTCTTCCTTTGAGTTGTTCTTCTATAGCCAATCGACCCCCTTCTACCTCCTCTTTGAATTTTCACCTGTGATTTAAGAGAAATCTGGTTCCCCTCAGTGACAACCTCTTCCCTGTACCTCAATTATCTTCCTCCATGTGTCTCAAGACCAGGAAGTAAGGTAGGCAACCTTCTGGCTCTCCACTAAACTTTCAAATGATTTGACTCTCTTATTGTTACATACACCCCTAACTCTGTGACAGTCTGATTGTCAAGCTGGTCTTCTACCTATCTTCACTGCTGTGTTCTACATCCTACTTATGTTTTTTCATTTTCCAAAGACTTCAGCTTCCACCTCTCAGAGGTTTTCTTCTCCATTCTTTTTTTTTAATTAATCATTTTATTGGGAGCCCTTACACATATTATAACAATCCATAATTCAGTTAGATCAAGCATAATTTTATAATTACTACCACCACCAGTTTTAATACATTTTGTTTTTACTTAAACTCTGATATCAGCTTCCCTTTATCCCCTTTTTCCCCTACCCTATTCTCCAGGAAACATTATTATTATATTTTTCCTTGCCATACCTTACACCACCCTCTGTATCTGTTCACCTGCACCTCTGTTATTTGTTCCCCTTAAGTGGGGTTATACAGTCATCATTGCTGCCAACTCCCTCTTCCCCCTTTCCACACACCCCTCTCTTCATATACCCTCAGGGAATCATTACTCCTGTTACTGTTTCTGAAGGGTTATCTATATTAGCTTTCATACACCAAACTCTTTACATTATATTAGTGAACATACACCAGTCTAACAAGATTGAGGCAAAACAAGACCACAGTGGTAAGGGGAGGAAGTATTAAAGAATTATAGGATAGTTATGTGTTTTTTCAGTGCTATACTGCTCTCTAGAGCTATCACCCCTTCATGTGGCCCTTCTGTACCTTCTGTAAGGGACTGTCCAATTATATTACAGATGGGTTTGGAGTCTCTATTCTGTTCATGATCCTTCACATAAATTTGAACTTGTTTTTGAACTTCTGATACCTATTCCCTTCAATAGCTCATGATCATACTTATTGGTGTGGGTGTTCCTTGTGGGCTTTGTTGCTTCCCTGCTAGATGGCTGCTTGTTTAACTTCAAGTCTTTAAGACCCCAGGCACTGCACCTTTTAATAGCCTGACTCCATCAGTTTTCTTTACCATACTTGCTTATGTACCCACTGTGTCTTTAGTGATGGGAAGGGGAACGTCATACAGTGCCACATTATTAAAACAAACCATATTTTCACTGAGGTCAGATTTAAGTAGAGGTCCAAAGGCCTCACCTATGAAAGAAAGGGGAATTGGATTGATTACAGGTCCTTTTTGCTATTTAACAGATACCCATTTTTGGGGCAAGGACTACTATCGGATTTGGAACTATTTGTTTGCTGTTTCCTACTTTTCTTTTTTCTTTTTGTGTCTATCTGTATAAGAGGCAGGATACACAATCCCAAAGACAGTAAAGAATCCAAGGGTTGGTGGGAAGGGGAGGGGGGCATCTTGGGAGGGAAGAAGGTAGGAGAGTGGAACAGTGAGTCAATAATAACAAGGAAAGGGGAAAATCAAAGGTTCTAAAGTTGACAGTGAGGGGGGTGTAGCATTCCTAGTCATGTCTGATCAATTGAAATGTATCTGAGAGAAATTACTAAGAAGTGAGTGATGGGTAAACATGACTGTGGGGCAGGAACAGAGAAAAAAGAAAGACAAAAGTAAAAATTACAGATAGAGACGTAAATATATATAGGCAAATATATACCTATATAAAGATAGGTGTATTTTCCCATTCTTTACTTTCTCATCAATCTAGATGTTTACCTCTAGAGTCAAAGCTTACCTGGAATAGATAAGAGATAAGAGCTCAGACACAGGGAATCCAGGAACAGGAATGGGAGTGGCAATACCACAAGAGTAGGGGAAAAGTGAGGAGAGGAGGAAAGGAAGAGAAAGCCAATGTCAAGGATTGACCCATGACCCCAATCCCAACCCCAGGGGGACAAACAACAGAAACCATGGGAGAAGGGAGACAGAAATCGGTATAAGATATGGAAATAATAATAATTTATCATTTACCAAGTGGTCACGAAGTGGGAGAGGGAAAAAAGAGGAGTGGATACTAAAGACTCAATAGAAGGTAAATGTTTAGAAAATGTGGTGGCAACATATGCACAAATATGCTTGATACAACTGATGTATGCATTTTTGTAAGAGCTGTAAGAGTCCTCAAAAGCGTGATCTATTAAAAAAGAATTTTAAAGTTCTACCTGGAAGTTCTGAAATTCATTTATATCATCATCTGCTCTCTACTCAGCCACCCACCCCACCCACATGACCATACCTTGAACTTCGTCTACCAGCAACTGGGCCACCTGAAATTCCCATACAATCATCATCATTTAGTTCAAACCTTTCCTTCTATCTAGCTCAGTCTACACTCATGACAAGCATCCTTCACAGTCATGTAGGCATTTACAAGCATTCTTCACAGTCATGTAGGCATTTAATCGGTTGAACTCAGAACCTTTTACAACAGCCATAACTCTTCCTTCATGTTCCTCCCATACTGACTGTAATGCCATGTTCTCTCATTATTATAACTCCCTTGAAAATATCCTCAATCCCTCACTGGCCCCTCTCTGTGTCAGTCTCTTCTGGGAAAACCCAACATGAATGGAACTAAAATATCCTCCAACCAGATAAAAATTTCAGGAGAAGAGGGGATCACAGACACAGTTTATATGACCACAGACTTTAAGTGAGCAGTTAACATTTTATAACACAGCTAACAGATTATCTTACCCAAGTTTACTTTCCCTCTTTCTGAGCTGACTCTTTTATATCTTCACCTAGCTCAAATTCCACACATTATCTCCCAACCCTCAGTTGTAACCTCCCATTGAAAATCCATCAACAATATGGAAGTCAACATAGGAAAAATCTGTGTATCTTCAGATACCCACCCTTGTGTCCCACTATGTTCTCTGTATGCCATCTTACTACAGTAAAAGATGTGCTGCCATACTTTATAAGGGATATCCTTCTACTTTCTTTTCTAGGTCTCATTTTCTCTTACCTTCTAGAAGACAGCATTCCTTCAACCACCTCTACTGCTTTTGTGTCTACAATGCTTCCTTATCTGTGCCTGGTCTGTCTGTCTCTACTGGATCATAGAAATAGTCTCCTTATCCATCTTTTTCCCTAAACATGTTTTGACTCCACATCTCCCTGGATCTAGGCTCCATATCTGATTACTATTTCATGTCAAACCAGAACTATGAAGTGGCAGAAAAAAGTCTCATGAACATTTTGGCAAGTTGCTGGAGTCCGGGATGGAAAAGAGTATGGCTGAGACTCTCCTAAGTTTATAGACTTATGATGACCTTCACATTGTCATGGCTTTCCCTCCAGGATCTCCCAACAGTTCTTTCCTGAGAAGATCAGAGAAAAATCCTATGCACCTGGAAAGGAAGCGGGGCAGGGGCAGGAATAACACACAGTGAAATAATGTACAGAATCTCCTCCATTAAAAAGGTCTCATCTTCAAAGGAAGGAATTTTACAAGGCCTGATACAAACTCTTGGGTAAACAGTAGATAATTCATTATAGGTCAGAGGTTCAAACCCACCAGTTGAAGCCTCAGAAACCCTCTATCGGGTCACTCTGTAGAAATCGACTGGATAGAAGTGAGTTTGGTTTGAGACTTTGTGTTGTTTCGTAGTTGCTATTGTTACCCTAGATGGAAAAAGGAAGTTCATCTTCTTTCTATCTCTTCAAAGCATGAAAAAAAAATCGAATTGATAAGGGTCCGAGCGTCAAGAAAATTAGCTGAGAAGAGGGGCTCTACGAAAGGATCTGCAGTAGAAGGAGAACGATGATGCCATTGGAAAAACACTTGGGAATTCATAACCTGCACACCCCACTAAAAGAGATTCAACCATCCACACCTCACCACCACGTCAGCCAATCTCCACTAAAGCTCCAGCAGCTTACAGCTGACAGAGCTTTAAGCCACAAACTTTCTCCAAAAAGGAACGTTTGGGGGAGCCCAAGGTTAAAGGGGGTAATCAAAACAAGGACTCCAGAAGAATTTACGTGTTGACACCTCAGGATACATTAAGCACAGAGCAACTCCTCACCATATTAACACGAAAAGTCACACCCAAGGCCTGTTCACCTCAATTCTTACTACAAAATAGAGTGTGCCAAGCTCAAAAAATTACTAATCAGGCTAACGGACAATTTTAAAAAATCATAAACCAGCCTTAGGTAGGATACAGATAGTGGAATTAGCAGACAAGAATATTTAAAGGCCTATGACTAATATTCTTTAAATTCTACTTGAAAGCATACAACATGTAAGAAGAGATGATAATGAAAGAAGAGGGATGAAAACTCTAAGGAAGGATCAATAGGAAGTGTTCAAAATCAAAAACGCTGTCACAGAATTGTAGAAGGCCTTTGGTTAGCTTATTTCGGTTTTCAATGAACAATAATCACACCTCTGGCAAGCCTCATTGGAGGTGACATTGCCATTTAACAAAGCTAGTGGTGAGCTTATCAGTAGACTTGAAACGGCAAAGGAAAGAACCAGTGAGCATGAAGATGGGTGAGTAGAAGCTTTCTAAACTGTAATTCAAAGAAAATAATGAATAAACAACAACACAACATATAGGAACCATGGAGCAAAATCAAAAGGTGTAATATATGTAGGAGGAGGTACTCCCCAAAAAAGACCCAAAAATTTTTTCAAAGCTATGTATTAAATATTTTTTACAAAACAACTTTATCACTTTCAAAGTACTCTTCATTACACTTAATGCATTGTCAAATCTGAGATTCCATTCTTGCAAACATTTTGAACTCATCTATTTGGATGGCTAACAGCACCTGTTACCCTGCTTTTTCCTCACCTCTTCTACTTTGTCAAATGTCTGTCCTTTCATGTCCCTCTTCATTTGAGGAAACAAAAAGAAATCACACAGAGTGAAGTCAGGTGAGTAACGCGCCTGGGGCAACAAGGGCATGCTGTTTTTTGCCAAAAACTCGTACACCGAGATGGCTGCGTGAGCAAGTGCATTATCCTGGTGGCAAAGCCAGTGCTCCATCTGCCACACATTAGACCATTTTTGTCATACGTTCTTATGTAATCTTTTCAGAAGCTCTAAATAGAAAGCTTGATTATAGTCTGACCTGGTGGAACAAACTCCAAATGCACTATAACTCTTTACATTAAAAAAAAGAGTATTGTCTTGATCTCTGATTTCACATGATGAATTTAGGGCAGCAACGTAATGATGGCATATTCCACTAGCCTGATTGATGGTTGCTTTGGGAGCTATAAGAATAGCACCATGTCTTGTCACCAGTAATGACCTTGGGGGGAAAAGTTTGGGTAACTTCAAAGCACGGCATGTTTCCACTTAATGTTTTTTCAGTTGGTGAGTCAGAAGGTAAGGCACATATTTCTCAGGGACCCTTCTCATTCCCAGATCTTCCATTAAGATTTACTGAGCTGAGCTCCAAGATAGTCCAGATAACTCCATCTCTTCAATGGTCTGTCATCAGTCTTTGAGCACAAGTGGACAAATTTTGTCAACATTTTCATCCATTCGGGATGTTCAGAATGAGGTTTGTTATCAATCACCAATTCACCTTTTTGAAATGAGAAAACCACTTATACACTTGAGTTTTTCCCATAGCCTTGGTCTCAAAAGCTGTACTCACAATCACAATTTCAGCAGCATTGTTCCCAAGCAGGAAACAAAATTTCACAGCTGCATATTGCTTTTGTAAATCAGTCATCACCAAAAACAGGTTCAAATGAAACTACTTTTGCAAAAATATTTCCTGTGACCAGAGAGAACCTTCCCAGACAATGCCACTGGGTACACTAACTCAGAGAGAGTTGCCCCCTGCTTACATAGTGGAGAAAATGCATACTATGTGAAAGCTCTGTCCAGCAGAGCTTTTTTCCAGGTTTTTTTTTGGGGGGATGGGAAGGGGGTGCCCCCTTGTATAACCAGAATAACCAAAGGAGAGGAAAGAGAAAATGGAGAAGGAATACATGAAGTCCTTTGCCTCCAAGTTCTTTCCTTTTGCTTTCCTCTTGTGCCACTATCAGATTCAGTCTTTATTAGGATTTCAGTAATTCCTCTCGGCTGTCTACATTGCACTTGATCAAGCGCCACCAGGCATCCTACGCCCTCCTTGCCATCGATTTTAGCTCATTTGTTCCTTTGTCCCTGGGTTGGTTGACACCCTTCTACTTTCCCCCCACCTTCCCCCCTTTCATGTTCCCCCAGAACGCTTGGTCCCACTGTTTCCTGCTCCAGATTGTTTATCCTGCCTATCTTCTCTAAGTAGACATGCTGAGACAATAATAAGCACAAAAACAAGACAAAGCAAAACAAAACAATAGCAATAAAAACTAATGACAAAAAAATGAAAAGCCTATAAATAGCTCCAGATCTGTTAGTTGAACTTCAGGAGTAATTTCTGATTGAGTCTGCCATGTTTCCATGGCCTGGCTCCAAAGTCTATTTTTGGTATTTCCAGGAACTTCATTGCATGGCTCCCCTCGCTTCTATGATGCACGTCCTTAGTGTCCTTCCACTTCCCCTCACCCAGTGTGGTGGGGTCAGATCAGGTATCAGGAATGAAAGACCAAGAACAAAAAATCATATCGATGTGAATGAGGGGGAGGACAATGGTCACAAGGAAGAGATGAGCCAGTCAGGGTGTAGTATAGCACCAAGGAAGCATACAACTTTTCTCCAGTTCTTAATGCTTTCCTCCCCCACTATCATGAGCCCAATTCTACCTTACAAATTTGGCTAGCCCAGAGCATGTGCACGGTACAGATAAGAGATGGAAACACAAGGAATCCAGGACAGACAAAAGCCCTCAGGACCAATAATGATAGTAGTGATAACAAGAGGGAAAGTGGAAGGTGGGGGAGAAAGAGGGAACATATCACAGTGCTCTACATGTAGCCCCTTCCCGAGGTATGGGCAACAGAAAAGTGGGTGAAGGGAGACAGTGGTCAGTCTAAGCCATAAAAAAAAATAATAATTTATTAATTACCAAGGGTTCATAAGGGAAGGAGTGTGTGGGAGGAGGAAAAATGAGCTGATACCACAGGATCAAGTAGAAAGAAAATGTTTTGAAAATGATGACAAAATATGTACAAATGTGCTTGACACAATGGATGGATTGTGATGAATCTGTAAGAGCATCCAGTATAATGATTTTAAAAAGAAAAAAGATGAAGTAATAACAACCCAAAACTGCCAAAAATTCATGACAGGCACCAAATCACAGATCTAGGAAGCTAATGTAACACCCAACAAAGATAAGCACCAAAAAACAAAAACAAAAAAAGCCTCTGCTTAGTTATGCCATATTTAAATAGCAGAAACAAAAGATAAAGATAAAATCCTGAAGGAAGGGAGAAAACAAACACACCCACACACTTGATTTATAGAGAAGCAAGCACAAAAATAACAGAGGGAGGTTTTTTTTTATTAAAAACCATTCAAGTAAGAAGAAAGTCAGTGGAGAAAAGTATGTAGGGTGGTGGAAGGGGAAAAAAATCATGAACCTAGATTTCTATATCCAGTGAAAGTATCCTTCAACGGTGAAGGAGAAATACAGACTTTCCTGGACCAAAACTGAAGATCATAGTTGTCAAAGATTTCATTCTCCTTGGATACACAATCAATGCTCATGAAAGCGGTCATCAGGAAATCAAGCAAAATGTTATATTGGGAAAATCTGCTGCATAAGACCTCTTTACCCTCTCTTGATGATCAAGGATGTCACTTTTGATGACTAAGGTGTGCTGGATCATGATATTTCAATCACCTCATACACAGGTGAAAGTTGGAGAGACTAGGAAGACCCAAAAAGAACGGATGCATTTGAATTGTGGTGTTGGTGAAGAACATCGAAAATACCAAGGACTGCCAGGAGAACTGGTAAGTCTATCATGGAAGAAGTACAGCCTGGCTATGCCTTTAAAAATGTGTCTTTTTAAGTGGCAAGACTTCTCTGGTACTTTCAAGGTGTGACCAGAAGAGATCCGCCCATGGAAAAAGACATCATGCTTAGTAAAACACGGGTTCACAGAAGAAGCCCCTCAGGAAGTAGTTGACCGGCCCAGAGGCTGCAACAACAGACTCCGCTCTAACAACTGTGAGGCTAGTGTTGGGCTGGATGGGGCTGTGAGAAGTTGGAACCAACTCAATGTCAACAACAACCACCAACCTTCCTTACAAGAAATGCTTCATGCAGAGAAAAATGACATCCATCCAAAATATCCACACTCAGGGGCGAAGCCTCAGAAGAGGAATAAGTGAAGGTAAAGTAAAATCTTTTATTTTCTTATTTATCATAAATAGATATAGACCCTTTTAAATATTGCTTATAAAATATAGAGGGCGAGAAACAGCAATGTTTCTTTTTCCTAACAGAGTACCCTGTAAAAGTCCTTGACAAGCAACTAGCGCCAGGGTCCGCAAACAAGGGGTCACAGAACACGTTTAACTTGACGCCCGCTTTCATCTACCCCGTAAGTTTGAAATGGGCTTCATATTTTGACATTGCCCCCCCAGAAATGCCAAAAAGAAGAATTCACGTTTTATGTTGTATAACAACTAGATGAAATTCAAATTATGTGTTCGTTAACAAAACTTTGACAAATAAATGCCCGTTTGCTTAAGTACTGCCTATGACTGCTTTATCTCAAAACTGAGCGGTTGTGACAGAGTTTGTACCACATAACCCTTAAAGTTTACAATACTTACTATTTGCTCTTTCACTGAAAGAGTTTCGTTTCCCACTTTAACTCAGTTTCCATCCAGAGCTTGGTGGCACAGGCCACAAGCTAAAAGATGACTGGGACTTTAGACTCTGTCCTTCCCAGGTGCACAAGACATCTCACAGGTCACTCTAGAAGGATCTGATTTGGAAGCCCTATAGAGTGAACTGGACTTAACCTTAAACTCATCTGTAGCTGATTTAAGAAACTGAAGTACTCCCATGGACTTGAGGCTGGAATTCCCTTATGGGGAAAGAAGCAGATGACTATATCCCAAGATGACTATAACCAAGTTAGACTTTGGTTAGGATCTCTTGAAGGTCCCCAATGTATGGAGGCCTGGAACTACCAAATATTTATTATTTTCATGCTCCATTTGCTTTTTTATGACCCGTGTTAGTCTAGCAGACATGGTTTTGCGTCTGTGAAGAAGTGTTCTTGAAAGTTTTTTCCTAACCCCAACCCATACTCTTTATGAAAATAATTTCCAGCCATTTAAGCTTTTAATCTATACAAGTCAACAATTCATATTTTGTGGTCTGGAAAGCTGGCCCATATATATGTAATTTCCTTTTCTCAATGGTGTCTTAAATTTTATACCATTGGCTAAACTAATGACATGTTCTCCAATAAAATGATTATGATGTCTCTAAAATTAACCAGGGACATATATAAACTGTAGTTATATGAAAGTATGAAGTGAATATAAGATTTTCCCCCAAATACAATGTATTAAACAAACATTAGAAGCCATTTGCCAGTATTTGGTGGTCAGATGCTTAGAGATATTCTCCCTACAGGCTCTAGCCATCAAGACACCATTGTCTCTCCCACAAAAGATGGGGCTGACTCCCTGCTGGTAGGACGATGGGTCACTTTCTCTGAAAACTTTGGCTGAATCAAGTCTCCTGCCCAAGGGGAATCAAAGTTAGGCCTCTATAATGAATCCAAGGTCTGCTCATCTTGTCACATGTGGAACATCATTAGCTCCCTTTCGTATAACATGTGTATCCCTCGGTCCTCCCCACCTCATTGCTGTATAACCTATAGTGCAACCCTTTCCTGTGACTTGTGGTCACCTGTAATCACACTCCCCAAATTTATATAACTCCTGGTCAGTAATAAATGATCTCTCTGCCTGACCCCCAGCTTCCTGCCCATGCTGTGCATGGACTTGGCTGTTGAGATCATGGCCACCTGGGAGGTGAGCATGCTACCATAAAATGTGTCTGGCTCCATTATTTCTATCTCTCATATTTTCTATGACTTTATTATAATCTTTAATTATTATCGCTGTACAATTGCGTCTACTGGACCTGTGATGATGTGTTAGAGGCTGGTCATCTGACATGACTCATACATATTTGTAGCCCTAATCTTATAACAATTCGTTTTTATGACATGGCCCTACTCAATCCTTACCCTCATGAAGAAATCACTGAAGAGGTGGTTGCTATAGCAAAGTGTGTTCAAGAAATCAGATGGTGCCTGGCTACCAGAAAGAACAGCATCCAGCATCTCAAAGACTTGTCTTAAAAACAAGCAGCCATCCAAGTAAGGTGTCAGCAAAGTTCACATGGAAGGAACTTATCAGTCTGTGTGATCCAAGAAGTATAAATAATAAAATCTAAGAGTAGAGGAAGAAACTGTGTTAGAACTTAAGTGCTAAACACCAAGTTTGCAGAAGGTGATGGATGATCATGGAAAGCCCAGAATCCATGTGCAGGGATCCCCAAATGGGTTAAGCCTCTGGTGAATACCATAGTTCAGGTATGTGCTAGAGAGCAGTATAAAGTCAATTATGGCAGATGGTTAGGTTAAACATGTCCCTTTCATTTTGGACACATCATCAATCCCTGGAAGAGTACAGTTTAAATTTGTTCTAATTATTAATATTTGATGCTTTATTTTTGAGCAAGGCTTTTATTCCATCTTATTTAGTCATTATTGTGTTGTTGTTTGTCTCTTGCTTATATTTTGTGTGTTTTTTGCTGTACATAATGCCTAGGACTGATAAATCTATAGAAATAATAACTGTATTTATTATCACCTAGGGGTATGGGAGGGGAGGTTGGGTCTGGGAAAGAAAAAGGTAACAACAAAAACTATAAGAAAGAAGTAAATATTCTAAATATGCCAAAACTGATTTGTGGTGAAAGTTGCCCGATCTTCTTATGATTAAACTATTTAATTGTATTATATTTGAGTTATATGCCAATGAAAAAGAACAGGAAGCCAAAAGAAAAAAGAAAGTATCCAATATGTTTCTTGTCCCCTAAAAAAGACCAATTGCTTTATTTTTAAGGGATAAAATTGAAGCCTGGGAAGATCAAGTAATAGCCTAATATCATTTGGCTGATTATTAATAGCAGAATCAGCATTAGAAATCAGGTCTCAGGTCTAAAATGTCTATCTTCTCAAATTAGAGAACTTACCATATACAATCAAATGTAAGCCAACCAAATATCAGTCAGGGCACCCAATTTTACCACAAAAACTGCATAACAAATGTGCTAAAAAATGTGGCTTATACACAAATATATACAGTAAGTTTTCTACATATAGGTTCTAAGATTATGGTTTATAATATTACCCTCTGTAGGGACTGCATAAAAAATTCCTTATTGTTCTCTTATTTCACATGAAAGATTATGTTACTGCTAAAAAGTAGTGCCAGAGAAAGCTTTTATCAATTTCTGTCCACCATCAGTGGGTAATTATTTTATGGAGAGAAAGGCATATTCTGAGACAATCTAAAAGACAAGTGATCCTATTGATTTTTTTAAGTGTATACATTTCATTCTTGGACCTTGTCTTCTTTCTTTTTAAGAACAGGACACATCACTGTGTTTATATTGTAAAGTTCCGTCACTTTGCTTCTGTGATAGAATATATGCCACTGGATTTTTAAATACTGCTAGCATTGTCACCTCTTCTGAATAGGTCAGTGTGCTTCAAAAACTAAAACAAAGTAGGAAGAAAGGCCTGGCAATCTCCTTCCAAAAATTAGTCTACGGATCACAGGCAGAACATTGCCCAACCTGCTTGCTTTTCAGCAATTCCTGGACGATCATGTCTGGTGAAGCAGAAGACCAACAAAAGTATGGGAGACCCTCATCAAAATGATGGGCATAATAACTACATGTCAATGTGCTGGTCACTGGGAGCTGTATGTAGTGCTTTCTTCTCTCGTAGATTGTTTGCACGATGAGTGGGAGGCACTGAGAGTTCTCAGCTGCGCAGAGAATGATGAGGAAGTCTGCTTCCATAAAGTTTCACAGCCTTGGAAACCCGACATGGGTTCACTCTGAGTCACAGTTATGTGAAGGCAGTGGGCTTATAGGGTTACTTTAAGTCATAATAATGAGCTCTGGTAACATAGTGGGTTATACATTGGGCTGCGAACAACAGGGTCTATAGTTCAAACCCACAATGTATTTCTCTGAGGGAGAAAGATGAAGCTTTCTACTCCTGTAAAGATTTACCTTTCAGAAAACCATGGGGACTATTTTATTCAGCTGAGACAGAATCAACTTGATGGCAAAGGAACATAACATGCATAATCCATGAATCAGAATCTAGTCTTAGGTTTGTACTCAACAGAAATTCACTTATATGTGCACCAATGCATACATACATAGATGTATGAATGCACACGTATACAAATGCATACATATATACATACCTGATTTTTATGTCAGCATTATTCATAATAGTCCCAAACTAGAAATATCCCAAATGTCAAAAGTAAATGGACAATATACTGTGGAATGGTCATACAGTGGAATACTGAACAGCTAGTGGGTTCAAACTATCAACCTTTCAATTAGCAGTCAAACTCTTTCCCTCTGTGCATTCCAATGCCATGGAATTGATCTTTGGGTTAGCCACTGGAAGAGAACATGGAATGGTTTCTGGAGGACTGGTGGCTTTCAGTTTCTTGAGCTGGGTAACAAGGTTTTATTTACTTTGTGAAGAAATTATGTGTGCTTTTTCATATAAAAAAGAATTTCAATAATTCATTGAAAAATTCCATTACTGAACAATGCAATCATCAGTCTCCACAATCCTGAAACCAGAAGGACCAGAGGGTGCTCAGTTACCACTACTAGCTGTCTAACAAGGATCACATTAGAAGGTCTTGGCTAGAGAGGGAGGAAAGTGTGGATGAGAACTCAAATCATAAAAGAAACAGGGCTTAGTGGTCTGTGAGGGAAGGAAAAGACTCCCAAGACTAGGGCTCTTACCTTTCTTCACGCCTGGAACTAAATCCACCCACATAATGGAATCATCAATCATTTAAGATTAAAAAAAAACACACACCTTACTGCTTTGCCCTTTAAAAATTCTATCTTCTGATTCTATTTTTCCCTAAGTTTTTAAAAAACCCCTTTAGGAAACAGTCCAACGGAATTTTATATTTTAAAAAGTATCCCCCAAAATATGCATCTTAGAAGGATACAGTACCTCAGACTCTTGGAGGGTCATAAGATAACATGCACGCGCGCGTGAGTGAACATGCACACACACCACACACACACACACACACACACACAATCCACTGCCATTGAGTTGATTCAGATTCATGGCGTCCCCTTCACGAGATTTCCAAGGCTGTAAGTCTGTATGAGAGCAGACGTTGTTGGGAGTGAACCTTATGGCGAGGAGCCCAATGCTCACCCAGTAGTGTCATCAGGCCCCTCGACCCATCAGGGCTCCTGAGTGATAAAACTACAGGGAGGTGACGGCATGGATGGTGAAGGAGTTCGAGGCTGTGTCTGCTATCACTCCATCTACATGTGCACTCCTATGTGCATTGGGTGTTGAACGGGAACAATCATCATTGGATGAGAGGCCTGGGAGAGAGGGAAGAGAAAATTAAGGATTAAGGGAAAGCCTCACATTATCCAAAAGCTTTATTTTGGATAATGAAAGTCTTTCAACTCATATAAGAGCATTTTCAAACTTTCAAGGGGTGGCTGAAATACTCTTCATTGTTCCTAACAACTTCCTACTGTCCAGAGAATTCAATTCATACTCCTTCAGCCAGTTTAAAAGATTGAGATAGTGGCTATTTCTATTTTTCTCTATAAAATTTGCTTTTTTCTGGTAAAGAAAGCTAAGATTGTGAAGTATCCTAGCCAAAGTACATCATATCACATTGACTGCCCAACGTGGACATGTGACCTATCAGGACTAAAATCTGTTTCTGGGACTTAAGTCAAGACAGTGAAAATGAATTTTTCCCCCATGGAGTGATTGTTCAGAAAATATGGATATGAGGGACTTTCTTCTCTAGTGACACAGAAATAAGGGTATTGCGTGTCAAAATTTAAAGTTCATGGATCCTGTCATGCCTGAATTCTAAGATCCATTCCCTTTTGCTTGAGTTGATTTGAAATTTGTTTGAGTGCACTTGGGTTGTTGCTGCTTGCATTCAAGAGTGCCCTGCATCATCATTATCATCATTATCATTATCATCTCCATCATCATCATCATCTTCATCCATAGGAGGCAAGTCAGAAAGTAATGTCACTAGAGGTCCAGTTCACACATATATGGGTTTATTCCAAACATGACATGTGTAAACATGTTTCTGTGGTGAAGAGATAGCTGCAGACCAAATTCTCAGTAATATACTTTTCTTAGTCCAATTAAGATGTCTCTTTTAAAGTATTTTTTGTGCCCTGGAAAAACATTATTTTCAGGTCAGGAATAATATCAACATGTTAACAAAATGCATGCAAAGAGCTTCCCAGATCATTGCAGCTTTACAACAAGTTTATAGGAATGCTGCCACACATTTCTTTTAAGTTTTTAAATTCTAAAATGTTTTAGGTGGATGTGTTATGAGGAAGGTCAGGAGATCTTCAAGAAATATTTAAGGGGGAGAGGTCAACTCAGAATGTTGTGACAACCATCTTGTAGGATTCCAAAGATGTAATCTTGAAATATTTTCTTGAAGGACAGAGGATAATCACAGGGATTATTATGAAGATGTTTTTAAGAAAATTGAAAGTTGCTTTGGGAAGAAAAAGACAAGGACAGTTTCACCAGGACTTGTTTTTCTTCTTTCGGTACACAGTGCACCTGCTCGTTCTTTGAGGATGGCAAGGGCTATCTTTGGGAAACGTCATCCTATCCAACCGACAGCCCCAGCTATTCCACTTCAGATTTCTTTTTGTTTCCCAAACTTAAAAATATTGAAAAGGAAGGTGATTTTAGTATCCCAAGAATGCCGAAACAGTCATCTTGATGTGGCATGAATCAGAGTGCAGAATACTTCCGAGAAGAGTTGAAGAAGCGATGGAAACCCTACCTTCAGAAGTGTAGACAGTCCTTGCTGTTGCTATGTGCTGTCAAGCTAGTTCTGACTCACTAATATTCTGACACAATATTATGTACAATAGCAGGAAACACAGCTCAACCCTGCTCCAGTCTCGCAATTGCTGTATTTGACACTATTGTTGTAGTATTAATCCATCTCATTGAAGGTCTTCCTCTTTTTACTGACCTACTTTATCAAGCATGATGTCCTTGTTCAGGGACTGGTATCTCTTGATAATCTGTCCAAACTATATGAGGTAAGTCTTACCATCTTAGCTTTTTTTTTAAGACATTTTATTGGGGTCTCATACAACTCTTATCACAATCCATTCATCCATCCATCCATTGTATGTAAAGCACATTTGTACATTTGTTGCCATCATCATTCTCAAAACATTTGCTTTCTACTTAAGCCCCTGGTATTAGTTCCTCATTTCCGCCCCCCTCCCTGCTTCTCCTCCCTCATGAACCCTTGATAATTTATAAATTATTATTACTTTGTCATATCATACACTGCTAAGGAGCATTCTGGCTGTACTTCTTCCAAGACAGATTTGTTTCTTCTTTTGACATTTCATCAAAATATTCTTCACCAATGCCATAATTCAAATGCATCAATGCTTCTTTAGGTTTTCTTTTTCACTATCCAACTTTCACATGCATATGAGAAGATTGAAAACATCATGACTCAGGTTAATGTCACCTTAGGTTGCAAGGTGACATCCTTACTCTTCAATACTTTAAAGAGGTCTTGTGCAGATGATTTATCCAATGCAAGCCATGATTTGATTTCTTGACTGTCGCTTCTATGAGCATTGATTGTGGATCCACACAGGACGAAATCCTTGATAAAGTGAATCTTTTTTTATTTTTATCGTGACATGATCTATTGGTTCCATTGTGAGAATTAGGGTTTTCTTTACACTGAGTTTTAGTTCATACTGAAGCTAGAGCCCTTAATCATCATCATTATATGCCTCAAGTCCTCCTTTTCAAGCAAGCAAGGTTGTGTCATCTGTATATCACAAGTTGTTAATAAGCCTCTCTCTAATCCTTATGTGGCGTTCTTCTTTGTATATCCTAGCTTATTGAAAGAATTGCTCAGAATACATATGATGAAAAGTATACAACATCTTTCCTGATTTTTCCCCACTCAGACTACATTCCCACACACACACATTCTCTACAAAGACAGAGAAAAATGACATCCTTCCTGATTTCAAACTCTTCAGAGTCCCATTATTTTTTTTCAGATGACTGTCTTCAGGCCATATACAGGTTCCACATGAACACAAGTATGTGTTCTGGAATTTGTGTTCTGGAATTCCCTTTCTTCTCAATGCTATCTTTAGTCTGTTATAATCTATACAAGTACACATCCTTCTGTTTTTTTAGCGATGATCCATCGGACGTCAACAATGTCCCTTGTGTCATGTTCTTTTCTGAATCTAACTTTAAATTCTGGCAACACCTTACTGAAGTTCAGCTGAAACTATTGTTGAATTCTCATCTGAAAATGTATGCTTGCATATAATATTAATGATAATTGTTCAATAATTTCCACATTCTGTTGGGTCATCTTTCTTTGGGATGTACACAAATATGGATCTCTTCAAGTAGGTTGGTCAGGATGCCGTCTTCCACATATCTTGGCATAGATGAGTGAGTGCTTCCGTGCTTCATCAGCCTGTGGAAACATTTAAATGGGTATTTTGTCAATTCCTGGAGCTCTGTTTTTCCCTAATGTCTTCACTGTAGCTGAGACTTCTTCCTTCAGGCCCGTTACTTCTTGATTTACCTGTTGGAAAGGTTGAATGTTAACCAATTCTTTTGGGTATAGTGACTCTGTGCCTTCAGCCCTTTGTGTTTGATACTTTCTGCATCATTCAACAGTTTTGTCAGAGAGTCCTCCACTATTACAACTCAAAGGTTGAAGGCTTTCTTCAGTTCTTTTGGCTTGAGATATGCCACGTGTGTTCTTCCTGTTCAGCTTTATAACCAAATGTCTAAATACATTTCATTCTAATATTTTACTTCATCTTCTCCAACTGCCCTTTGAAAATTTCTATACTTCATTTCTTCTGCTTGCTTTAGCTACTCCACGTTCAACAGCAAGTGGCAGACACCCACCTCCATCTTTTCTGTCTTCCTTGTCCTTTGATCTGTTCTTCAGATATTCTTAAAGTTCTCAAAATCATATTTTGTCTCCCATGGATTTTTCATTGTCTTTAACTTTCAACCTGAGCTTACTTTTACATAGAACGGTCTGTTCCGCAGTCAACCCCTGACCTGGTTGTGGCTAATGATACTGAGCTTCTCCATTATCTCTCCCCATACCTGTAGTCTATTTGATTGCTGTGTAGTCTATCTGATGAGGTCCATGTTTATGGTACCAGTCTAAATTTTGTTTTGTTTTTTGAGGACAGGGGGAGTATATGTAATATAAAAATCATCAATCTTTCAAAATTCTATCATGTAACCTCCAACTTTGCTTCTATTACAGGTCCAAATCTTCCAAGTATTGTTCCTTCCTCTTTGTGTCCAACTTATGCATTCAGATTGATCATAGTTCTATAGAACAATGGTTCTCAAGTTTCCTAATGCTGTAACCCTTTAATATAGTTCCTCATGTACTGGTACCCCTCCACACACACACACACAACCATAAAATTATGTTCATTACTACTTCAGAGCTCTCATTTTGCTACTATTATGAATTGGATGACCCCTGTGAAAGGGTTATTTAACCCCGAAAGGGGTCTGGATCCACAAGTTGAGAACTGCTGCTATAGATGTACATCTTGATGGAGGAAATCAATAAATAATAGCTTTACATTTTGATATTTTTTATTGAAAGACAGTTTTTGTGATCCTGTAGCAATACTGTTTGACTTACTCTCACATTTGGCATACAAATTCTTCCATGGAGTTGATCCTAATTTTCATTTCTAGTCTTACCAGATAGCCAACAACATGGTCAGCTTCAACCACAGAAATTTCCCTCACTAATGGTTCCTAATAAGCAAGTTAAACTTAAACCAGTCTGTTTCTAATACATTTTGATTACTATCTAGTCATTTCTGTTAGAATTGTTAGAAAATCTAATAACGGAATTAAAAAGTGAATATTTAAAACAGTGGCATTGAGTGGAGAGTGCTACAAGGCAGATGACAGACAAAAAATTGGGTTTTGTAATAAAGCTTTGGGGGGAAAAAAGACAATCTAGAGTTAATAGCGTCTATGTTGGCATGAAGCTAAATATCCTACTCATTGATGTGAGCTAGATGAAAACTTTCAAAGTTATTCATGCCAAATAAAGTGTATTCCAAGCTTTATTCACTTCACCCTTAGGCCATGGCCATAAGGAGACCCAGGAATCAGCGGTCATCACCTCTCAGTCTGAACTCCTGAAAGGCATTAAACATTGATGGCCGAGAGCCTGACACCTCACCACAAATCAAACTCACTGCCATGGGGTCAGTCCTGATTCATGAGGCCTATTGGAAAGAGTATACCTGTTCTCTTTGGGTTTCTGAGACTTTAACATCTTACAGGTGCAGAGTGCCTCATTTTTCCCCATAGAGTGCCTCATGGATTAGAACCACTAAGGTTGTGGCTGCAGCTTCAGTGCTTAGTCCACTGTGGAGCAATCGCTGGAAAATAGGGAGAAGTGCCTAGAAACTCAGGGTGCAAACCCTTTTATTACCAACATGAACATATCATATCAAGCCAGTTGTCATCAAATCAATTCCAACCCAGGGTGCCGCCACGTGGACAGAAAAGAACTGTTCCCAAGGGTTTGGAAGGCTGCGATCTTTCAGAAGCAGATCAGCAGGGTAGTCGTTAGAGGAATCTCTGGGTGCTTGTGAATGCTATCCTTTTAGCACACCCTTGTTATTTCTGGTCTCATCTCTGCAAACCCTAAGTCCATTGGTCTTCTAAAGTTTAATTCATCCACTCAATCTCTTCAATAAAATCTCTTATTGAGATATAACTCCCATCTTCTTCCCCCTGCTCTAACCACATTCTGTTTCTCCTGATCCCTTCTTCCCCTGTGTAAGTTTCTTTAACACAGAATCTACCATCTGATTAATCATCATCTTATCCTATAAAAAGACCTTGAGGAGTGGGATTTATTGCCTGATGTAAGAATCCAGATGAAGATCAGGAAGGAGCAACAGAGACCTTAGGCCAACTCGGATTCCTTTCTCCATCTCCTACTCTTCAACTAGCCAGAGGTTGTTATCAGGAATAATCTCTCTTTGGTAATGTTCTCTAAGCAACCACAACTTCTCAGTCCTATTCTGCACCGGAGGAGAATGTAAATCAGCAGAAATAAGCTACTTTGTCTAATGTCAACACCCCTAGCAAGGGACAGAAATCAACAATCAAGGCCCCAAACTAGCTGCTACTCTCTAAAGCAAGACACCTCCCTTCAACCCCTTACCCAAGAAAAAACATCTAAAACATAATCGATACAGTCAAGCTTTGTGAAAGCATACTTTCTATTTTGACCAGCTGCTGAATCAGTCCTTATATTAGGAAGTATGGTCAGCAAAATGTTATGAGGGCATCTTCCTGCTTGGTTTGGAATCCAAACACAGGAGCACTTACATAGCACTTTAAAGGGAAAATCCTCTGAGCATTTTTTTCATTTAAATTCTTGTCTTTCTTCTGGAAAGGTCATAACAGAGAAGACACAGGCAGCTCAAACTAATGTTTCGTAAGGATCGGTAACGTTGATCTCTGTACCATCTTCCTCATTGAAATTAGTTACTGATGATGAGAAATTAGATTGAAAATGCGACAACTGGCCTTTTTTTGCACACAATCTTCATCATCACACATGGGGAGCTATTTGGCTTTTAGCAAAGGAAAGCATTAGTGGGTATCCATATGGATATTGAAAATGAATCAGAGGGCCTCATGTTTCTAGAGAAAAAAAGTTATGTCTAAGTATTTTTTTTCTAGGAGAAAAGTGGTGTCTAGGTGGTGCACTGGGCTGCGATCCACATGGTTCACAGTTTAAAGCTACCAGCAGTTCCAAAGGAGAAAGACTGGACTTGCTACTCCCTTAAACAGTTACAGTCTCAGAAACCCTCAGGGGCTTGCTCTGAGTCAGTATGGACTCCATGGCAGTGAGTTTTGTTTTCTTGAGGTCCGAGGTCAGTCTCTTCCAGATCGAATAAATAATAGCCTTTCCTTTACCTGTCATCTATTTTGTTACCTAACTGGCCTTATAGAATGTGATGCGCTCTTCTTCTAAACCATCATTTAACAGCCTTTATTGTTAATTTTCTGTTTATTTCCATTCTCTCTCCAAGGCAACTAAAATTATCTCCAGGGGAGGGCTCTCTGTTATTCCCCATAGCGCCTTGTGATATAACAGACGCTAGGCTGTGAGGTCAGATAAGACCTAGGTTTAAAGATTGGTTTCTTCCCTCACTGTCTATTGACTTAGGGCACCTGGTTGAGCCACTTTGCCAAACTTTGGTTCCTCGTCAGTAAAATAGGAGCAACACCACCTAACCCCTGGTGGGGGAGGTTTTGCTCTATAAAGGGACTGAGAAATGCTGGGTGGTATTTTCTAAGACCAACTCACTCCATCCCACAGATTCCTATCTTTGCAGGCTGCGTGTTTAGGTAATGTATTTGACTGAGCACGTACCATAGTGCTAACTCTGCCAGCATTAGCACTAATAATGTAGTTTTAAATAATTACAGCCCAGTGGAGGAGACTCGCATTGACATGCAATTACAAATAAAGTTGAGATCCTGAAGCTGCCAGTTAAAATCAATCAAGGAATGAGAAGGAAGGTTAGATTAATTGACACTTTGTATACATTCTTGTGGTAGTTTATACATCGCTACTCCATAGCGATCCATGAATCTACCCCATACCACTCCACATGCCCACTGCAGTCCATACGCCTGCTCGCTGGCAGTCCATGACATATACAGTTCAATGGCATGGTGATGAAAACCAGGTGCTGTTGAGTTGATTTCAATTCTCAGTGTCCTAGTAGAAATGCATGCCACTAGTTAAGCCGGCCACTATTAAGTGGAAGGTCAACAGTTCAAACTCACCAGTCATTCCATGGCAGAAAGATATAACCCACTATACAAAGCCATGTATCAACATCAGTACTGGTCTATCCATTCACACTTGTCTAGGTCATGAACCTGCTCAGTGCCCACCCACCCACACCCAGACCCATCTGTGTGTTGGTCACATCCCTAACAATCCAGGCTTGCACACACACACCAGCCCATACATCTTTCCATGTACGAGCCCATTCCTCTGTCCCCAAGCCAGACCGTCTTTCCTCTCATTTGCCCCTACCCAGAACTGTCACTCCTGCGATTTAACTCACTCAGCAAACATTTAACCAATGCCGATCGTGCACCAAGTCCTGTGAGGACACACAAACCAAGGACA
Source organism: Nesogale talazaci (assembly GCA_004026705.1). Classification (NCBI taxonomy): domain Eukaryota; kingdom Metazoa; phylum Chordata; class Mammalia; order Afrosoricida; family Tenrecidae; genus Nesogale; species Nesogale talazaci. The sequence continues at coordinate 203,416 of PVJH01000396.1, read as the reverse complement.
CAAAAGGAAAATGAAACACAGCCTTGCTCCGGGTGTGGTCCGCACTCAGGCACAAGATAGCAATGCAGGTGCAGTTTCTGACTATTCCATTTCTCACCCTGCTAGTGACTAATGGCCATCAGGCTCCAATAAGCACAGGCAGCTTCGGTTCCTCCTGTCCCCTCTCCCACTTGGATGTCAGAGCCATTTGCTTTCTACTCAGACTGACTGCCATGGAGTCCATGTTGGCTCATAGTGACCCCCTGGGAGTTGCTGAGGCTGTCCCCGGTTACAGGAGTAGAAAGGCCAGTCTTTCTCCCTTGGAGCTGCTAGAGGTTTCAAACTGCCGACTGTGCAGATCACAGCCCAGTGCACAACCAGGATGCCACCAGGGATCCAGCATTCTCAAAAACCAGTTTTATAGCTGTGTCTATAGAAGTCTGAAAAAGACAGGGTCTTTCAATGCCAGGCATGTCCTCAGATATTGAGGTGAGGGGTAGGGGCTTGAGAATCACGTGATCATTAAGATTTTGTATTAACTTGGCTGGACCAAGAAGCTCAGTGGTTTGGCAATTAAGACCTGAGATTCCCCCCTGAGGCGGTCTCCTCAAGGGTGTGGCCTGCTGTCAATATGAGTATCTGCTGTGGAAAAGTACAATGACTTTTTACCGAATCTGAATGCCCGGTTGGTTCATGGATCTCCCAGTTCTTTGGCTTAATTTAATTTTACTCTTTGGTTTGGGGCCCTCTCTTGTAAAAGGTAGGTTTACCTACATCACCAGGGAGCTCTCAGAAACTGGAGCTGTGTTTAGAAGAGGATGGGAGCTGTGTGATATCATTGTTGACATCAGATGAATCTTGATGCAAGCGGGAAGTGCCTGAAATATGTTTACTTGTGTCTGAGTGACTGTGAAAAGGCATTTTACTGTGTGGGTCATAGCAAAGTATGGATAATTGGGTGAAGAATAGGCATTTTGGAACATTTAAGCATTCTCACATGGAACCTGTACAGAGGCTAAGAGGAAGTCATTCAATTTGAAAAAGGAGACATTACATGGTTAAAAAGGTCAGAAAAGTAAGCGTCAGGGTTGTACTCTTTCCTCATATTTAATCTGCAGGCAAAGCAAATACGTTGAGATACTAGACCAAATCAAACTTGAAGGAAGATTCAATAACCATCTGAGATATCATCTTCACAACACAATTGCTGAAGACAAAATGGGTGTATAAGCAAATGTGGTAAAGGAAGTTGTGGTGTCTGGTTAACAAAAGATATAGTATCTGGGGTCTTAAAGGCTTAAAGTTACACAAGCGGCCATCTAGCAGAAAAAGCAAACAAGCTCACATAGAAGAAGCACACCAGCCTGTGTGATCATGAGGTGTCAACAGGATCAGGGACCGGGTATCATCAAACGATCCAAAAGTAATAACTTTTTTTGATGTGAAAGAGAGGGGTTGCAGTAGAGACCCAAAGCCCGTCTATAGACAATTGGACATCCCCCACCAAAAGGGTTACAGGGAAGGGACAATTCAACCAGAGTGCAGTATAACACCAACAAAACACATGGCATTCCTCTAGTTCCTGAATGCTTCTTTCCCCCAATACTGCCACTACCATGGCCCAGTTCTACCTTACAGTGTAGCAATGATGAAATATGCAACTTTCCTCTAGTTCTTAAATGCTTCCTCCCTCCCACTATCATGATCCCAATTCTACCTGACAAATCCGGCTAGACAAGAGAATGTACACTGGTACAGATAAGAACTGGAAGCATGAGGAATCCAGGACAGATGATCCCTTCAGGACCAGTGGTGAGAGTGGTAATACAGGGAGGGTGGAGGAAAGGTGGCGAGGAAAAGTGGGAACTGATTTTAAGGCTCTACATATAACCTCCTCTCAGGGGTACAGACAACAGGGAAGTGGGAGAAGGGAGACATCGGACAGTGTATGACCTGAAAAAATAATAATAATTTATAAATTATCAAGGGTTCATGAGGGAGGGAGGGAGCAGTGGGGAAGGAGGGGGGAAATGAAGAGCTAATACCCAGGGCTTAAGTCGAAAGCAAATGTTTTGAGAATGGCGATGACAACAAATGTACAAATGTGCTTTGCGTACAATGGATGGATGGATTGTGGCCAGAGTTGTATGAGTCCCATAAAGAAGCAAATGTGCCTGACCTGACAGGACCCTCACAACTGGCCTCACAGAGGTTAGAATTGATAAGACATCTGGTAATTACATTCCTTCACAAATTGGAGGGCCGTTCATAAGACAGAGCCTATAAGCTCGTGGCTTAGCTTGGAGGCCTGGTGGTATAGTGGATAGAAAGCCTTGGGCTGTGATCCCGTGCTCGCCAGGGCCCAGCCACCAGCAGCTTTCTCTCAAGAGGAAGACGGGGCACTCTACTTCCTTAAACAGTTACAGCCTCAGAAGTCCACAGGGGAGCCGCTATGAGTCAGCATGGACCTGAGGGCAGGCAGTTGAGCGAGGACTAGCTCATATTGAGGGGGACACAATTCAGTCCATGACAGACATCATGCGTGCCAATATCGATACAGTGGCCACGACAATGGGCTCCAGCATAGAACGGCTGTGAGGACGGCACAGGACCCAGCGTGGTTTCCTTCTGTTGTGCAGGGGTCCCTATGGTTCCGGACCGACTTGAAGGCACTTCACAGCAACGCCGGGGGCCAGTGAAGAAGAGAAAGAGCCTCGGAGAGAGGAGGGACACAGAAACTGCAACAATGGGATCAGCCATTGTTGATTGTGAGGAGTGGGCAGTGTTTCCGTGTGTTCCCAGAGAGTGGCCAGGAGTCAGAATTGAGGCGACAACCGTGCCTGACAACACCACCATCTCACAAAATGGGTGAGGGCTCAGACAAGCATAGTTCAGCTTGCTTCTGGAGGGGTGGATCCTGGGTAAGGGATGGCTGGGCCATTGTTTCCCTGCTGTTTTGGTAACTGCTAAGTTCACAGTGAATTTGCTCCCCTTCTTTGGCCCCATGTATGAGGTTGAAAGTGGATCATCTCTTCTCGGTCTCAGGTTGGCAGTAAGGAAGCATTTGATAAACTTGATGGCTGATCCCGTCTCCAGCAGGTACTCTAAATTGTTCTGTAATATAACTCATTAGGCTTAGGGTTGCTTTTACCCGCCTGCTTGCAAGTCATTTTGCTTTCCTTGTAGTTTGAAGAACCGGGTTTTTGTAACTCTTACTTTTATGGCAGACTTCATGGTTCCAGATTCTGAAGAGCAATCTCTTAGAGCTTCACTGCTTCAGAAAATTCTCCCTGCCCATCTCACTCCCCGCCACACCTCCAGAGAGAAAATTAACACCAATTCAGCCAATGCTCACCAAGCCTCTACTTACAAATGCATGACGGGGCCCAGGGGAGCTGGGTATGGAGAAAAGGGAGATGGGTTTCCGCCCCCATGAAGTCCAGGGGTTCCCAGTGTCATCCCCACACCAGCATGGCCAACCTCACCTGGGGACTAGTTAAACACGCAAAATCCCCGGCTTTGCCTCAGCTGAAGTGGATTCAAAACTTCGGAGGGTGCAATCCAGCAATCTGTGCTTGAGCAAATTCTCATGTCAGGCTAAAATAGTGCTTTATCAAAACATGACACAACAAATAGAAGTGGATCCATTCTTCCAGGAGACAGAGGTCTGCAGATGCTTCATCTTGCGCAAGAGGCCACACACACAACGAGATGGCGAACAGACTGAAACCAGAACTCAATTCTCCTGCCCCACATGACCAAGCTCTTCGTACTTAATTTCTAATTTCAAAAAACCCCAGTCACCCTGCAATTCTGACTCATAGCATCCCTGTAAGGGCAGGGGAGAATTGCCCCTGTGGGTTTCTAGACCATAGCTATTTACAGAGTAGAAAATCCCTCTTTCTCCTGAGGAGCGCCTGGTGGTTTCGAACAGCCTACCTTGCAGTTAGCAGCTGAATGTGTCATCATTAAATCCCTGCATCTGATCAGGGGGCCCTACGTTTCACTGGCAGGCATCTTGCCTGGAAACGTAAACAGAACATTGGAGAACCTAGCCTCTCTGCAGATCTATCAAATTCTCCAGGAAATTTGAGGTATTTTCCAAATCTTTAACATAGATCTAAGATTTGAATTGAGGTAGGGGTGAGGGTAGTGAGCTGAAATACAACAAATAGTATCATCAGGATACAGTCTAGAAGAAGAGTCAGTATGCAAGGATATTAACAATGGCTTGCCTGGCATAGAAGAATTATAAAGCATCTCTCTTTTTCTCAATTTCTCCTCCCCAAGGGCTATCTATACCTTTGTTTAAAAAGGGGGAGGATGAAAAGTAAAGCTGTCCTTTGAAATGCTATGTCCATGTCATTCAATAGAAATGTTTATTTTGCAATTCTATTTCTTCCCATACAGCAGGACAGTGCGTGTATAATAATTATTTATATCATCCCGTATGTTACAATGAGGATGAAATCCGGTAAAATCTATTCATTCCAGCTGGCAGTGAAAGGGAGGGGCTTAAATGATTTCCTGAGTTCAAAGCATTATGAATTGAGACAGGCTAATTGTTCAGCTAAAGGAAAAAATTAATCCCAGTATTGAGAACTCTAAGAGCATCTTGTCCCTCTCTG